>QEOT01122255.1:0-24367 GCA_003123785.1 Pterocarya stenoptera | reverse complement strand
TATATCGTAAGAATCCTAATTAAAAATGGGCTCTCTCCCTCAATCATGTAAAAAGTTGCATAACATCTCAGGGTGACAAGATGCATTCTTGTCAAAACAATTTCCTTCACCACCATCCTACTCTCTACATCCCCTCCATCAATCGTTCAATGACCTTTGAATTGATCAAAAGGGTTCTCCTAAAACTATTTTGCAAATAAATATACATTGTTGCAAGGATAAAATAAAATAAAAATGGCATAGAAATAGGTATTTGTAACAAGAAAAACTTGCAATACAATTAGGAGACTAGAGAGAGAGAGCCTTTGGCCCATAGAGACGTAAACATTTTTCTCAATCCTAGCCTTCATAAATTCTCATCAGCTGCAGATGTAAAATCAATCATAAAGAAAATGCACACCCTCTGCACTCTCACCCTACAAGCCCAGCCCTTCTCTACTAAGGCCTACATCCCATATTTGCAAGTCCACCAGCTGATAAGAAAGCAGGGGGCCAAGCCAAGGTAAAGAGGGGGGACAATGTTCATATGGGCATACCACTAATCGGATGATTCATAGAAAATTACATCACATTGAATACACCAACAGGGAACTTTGGCGTGACATCTCGACAGGAGATCTTGTCCCCGATAGATGCTGTCGCATTAAATGCCACAACATGCCACTTAGGGTAGAGGCAGACACCCAAGGTAGAAGAAGAACAGTGACCCCATCGAAATGGGGAAGTATAAAAGCTTTGGCACAAGTACAATTCGGGGGGTCTTCTTCTTCTTTTGCTTCCTCTCTCTCTCTCTCTCTCTCTCTCTCTCTCTCTCTCTCTCTCTCCCTTTAGAGTAAAACTAACTTAGGCATCGAAGGTGTTTTCTAGCACTCAGGGCCATCATGCATCCTTGCTTAGGTGACTTGCGGAGGACGACAGGTTGAGAAATACGTTGTTAACAGTTGGCGCAATTTGTGAGATATTTAAGTAAAATCCAATGTGTCTTTCGTATGCTGGCTACAACACAGTTTCAGGCGACAATGATTAAAAAATTGTCCCTAATGGAGAAGAGAAGGTGTGCAAAAATGGAGGAGCAAGCTCCTTCTCCATTTCCAAAGTTCATTGAACAAGCGGTGGAGACTAGGGACGAGTGGTACCTGAAACAAGGAGAGGCCGATGAGCCCCTAGAGCTGATTACATTAGATGAAGCTCACCCCAAAAGGAATGCGAGGATAGGAACCAGGATGAAGCCCGAGGTGGGCTCGCGGCTGAAGTGGTTGCTGATCGAGCACAAAGACGTTTTCCCCTAGAGTCGCAAGGACATGCCCGAGATTGAGAGGGGTGTGATTGAGCATCGGTTGAGGGTGAAACTAGGTGCCAAGAAAGTCCACTAGAAGTGAAGAAGCTTCAGCACCGAGATTACATGGCCATAACGGAGGAAGTTGACCGCCTATTCGTTGCAAGGTTTATCAAGAACGCCTACTGCTTGGAGTTGCTTTCTAATATAGTGTTGGTCAAGAAAGCGAACAGCAAGTGGACAATGTGCGTCGACTTCACTAACCTGAACAAGGCATGCCTTAAAGACAGTTTCCCCTTACCACAGATTGACTTGATAGTGGACTCAACTGCCGAACATAAAATATTGAGTTTCATGGATGCTTACACCCAATATAACCATATATGAATGAGCTTGGGCGATAAAGAAAAAACTGCATTCATAACAGACTTAGGGCTATACTGCTACCAGGTAATGCCCTTTGGATTGAAGAACGCCGGACCAACCTATCATAGGTTGGTAAATTGGGTATTTAAAGAACAAATCAGACAGAACATGGAAGCCTACATGGATGACTTGCTCAAAAAAAGGATTTGGAACAACATATAGTCAATTTGTGAGAAACGTTCGCGGTCCTGCGAAAATACAAGATGAAACTTTAACCCTATGAAATGCGCATTTGGAATGGAGTTGGGCAAGTTCCTCGACTTCATGGCTTTAGAAAAGGGAATCGAGGCTAACCTAGAGAAGATACAAGCCATCGTCAACATGGAGTCCCCCTTAATGAGGTTCAAAAGCTGATGGGAAGAATCACTGCACTTAACACGTTCATTTTCTGGTCAACAAACAAGTGCCAACCGTTTGCTGCACAAAGTGTATAATTGGAACGATGAATACGATGAAGTGTTCGATCGAATCAAAGAATACCTCTCTAATCCCCCCTTCTGAGCTAGACCATGAAAGGAGAAACTTTCTACCTTTATTTGTCCGTAACACAGGAGGCCATCTCGATAGCTTTGGTATGAGAGAACACAACTCAAAGACCAATCTACTACACAAGCCGCACACTAAGAGGGGCGGAAAATAGGTACCCAACAATGGAATTTCCAGGGTTCGCATTAGTAGTAGTTGCCCGTTACTTGAGACCCTACTTTCAAGTACACCTGATAAAAGTGCTGACTGAATCTCCCCTCGAGAAGGCACTACAGTGGCTAGATACATTTGGACGGCTGGTCAATTGGTCAATTGAGCTCAGTAAATTCAATATCAACTATGTCCCTAGAATCTCCATCACGGAACATGAGGATAGGAACCAGGATGAAGCCCGAGTTAGGCTCGCGACTAAAGCTGTTACTGATCAAGCATAAAGAAGTTTTCGCTTGGAGTCATGAGGACATGCTCGGGATTGAGAGGGGCATGATTAAGCATCGGTTGAGGGTGAACCCAGATGCTAAGAAAGTCTTGTAAAAGCACAGAAAGCTCAGCACCAAGAATTACACGGCCATAGTAGAGGAAGTTGACCACCTACACCGTGGGATTTACCAAAGAGGCTCACTACCCAAAATATCTTTCTAATATGGTTTTGGTCAAGAAAGCAAATGACAAGTGAAGAATGTGTGTCGACTTCGCTGACTTGAACAAGGTGTTCCCTAAAGACAACTTCCCTTACCACGGATCTACTTGATAGTGGGCAGATATGTTGGACATAAAATACTGAGTTTCATGGATGGCTACTTTCGGTATAAGTAGATCCAAATAAGCCCGGGCGATGAAGAGAAATCCGTATACATAACAGACCGAGGACTATACTACTACCAGGTAATGCCTTTTTGATTGAAGAATCCTAGAGCAATCTATCAGAGGCTGGAAAATCGGATGTTTAAAGAACAAATTAGACGAAACATGGAAGCTTACGTGGATGACTTGCTCGTAAAAAGGAGTTGGAACAGCATATAGCCAATTTGCGAGAAACGTTCACGGTCCTGTGAAAATACAAGATGAAAATTTAACCCCATGAAATGCACCATTGGAGAGGAGTTGGGCAAGTTCCTCAGCTTCATGGCTTAGGAAAGGGGAATCGAGACTGACCTAGAGAAGATAGAGGCCATTGTCAACATGAAGTCCCTCAAAGACCCTAACGAGCTTAAGAAGTTAATGGGAAGAATCGTTGCACTTAACATGTTCGTTTTCTGGTCGACAGACAAATGCCTATCATTTTTTCAGGTGTTGCGCACAGTGTATGATTGGAACAAGAACTGAGATGAAGAATTCGCTCGACTCGAAGAATACCTCTCTAAGCCCCCCCTCCTGAGTCAGACCATGCAAAGAGAAAACCTATATTTGTTCATAACACCGGAGGCCATCTTGGCAGCTTTGGTACTAGAGAACAGAACTCAAAGACCAATCTACTACATAATCTGCATGCTAAGAGGGGTGGAAAATAGGTACCCACCTATGGAATTGCTAGGGTTTGCATTAGTAGTTGCTGCCCGTCGCTTCAGACCCTACTTTCAAGCACACCCAATAAAAGTGCTAACTGAATCTCCCTTCAAGAAGGCACTACAGCAGCCAGACACGTCTGGACGGCTAGGCAATTGGTCAATTCAGCTAAGTGGATTCGATATTGACTATGTCCCTATCATCGCCATCAAGGGACAAGTACTAGCCGACTTCGTAGCGGAGATGGTTAGCCCCCACCCCAACACCCCGAGGAGGTGCCTGATCAATCGACCCAATGGACAAGTTTATGTTGATAGCTCATCCCGTCAATTCGCTGGGGAGTAAGTGTACAAAGTGTCAGGCTCCAATGAAGAAAGCTATTACTCATTAAGGCTCTAATTCAAAACTATCAATAACAAAGCTGAATACGAAGCCCTACTGGCAGGCTTTGCCATAGCCATGATGCTTGGAGCAGTGGAAGTGTAAGTAAAGCCCATTGGGTCGAGAGGTGGAGTGGAAGTTTCGTAACCGGATGTTGTAGAGGGAAAGAAATGGGCGCCACTTCCACCATCGCTAGGAGATGCTTACTATCATCCCGGGTGGTGTGATATACCCTTCAACCTCATCATTTGGGGAGTTGAGCATCTCCACGGCCTCTTCGAATGGCACGAAGATTAGCGAGGGCCCTTGGGAGCAGGCTCTAGAAAGGGTGCGAAAAAGGCCATCTCAAGCACTTCCTCCTCCCGGTTAAAGGCCCTGAGCCCTTGGTCTCCTAGCGGGGTAGAGGGCATTACTGACAGAGCAGGAAACGTGTCCAACAAAGGACTATCAAAACCCATCGCTGTCAGAATGTCAAATTCTGCCTGCTTCAAAATGGCATCTACGCGGTCGGAAATGGACTGTTCACCAGCCCCCAGCAGTGACGAGGCCTACAAAGACTGGCCTGGGCCTGTGAAGACTAGCTAGGGCCTACTATTGCTACTCCTCAACAACCCCAAAGAATCTTTGTATTTGGCGCTTCTTTAGAATTAAAAAAAATAAAAGTATTTTTAAATCAAATTCAGTAGTAGCACTCCGACTAGTGAGAACTTCTAAAAGTGACTTTATTCTTAATGGGGGAACAGGGTGTTACAATTGGTATCAGAGCCAGGTTCGAATGATTATGTAGACTTTTCAAAATTAAAGAGAGGAATTTTACAAAGAAAATATATATACTTTTTCAAAACCTTTTGATGGAAAACAGAAAAGGAAGGAAAAGGAAATCTAGGCGAAAGCCTCCTCAAGGCATGTCATGCTCTGTAGTAAGTCTTTTTAAATGTTACTGTTTTATTATTTTAACAAAAATTATGATTGATAATCTTTTAGATACATGCATGTCAAAATGCACCTATTAGTTATAAATTAATGGACCATATTGGATAAGCCCACTAGTTATAAATTTTTAGGTTGATTATGAGTTTTTAATTAGGCTCAATAACTAGGTTAAATCACATTTAATATTTATTAAATGAGTTGGACTCCTTTTAGAATTTAAAGATCTACTATTAGAAATTTATTTGAATTTAAAATCATCACTGATTGAAGTTCTCCGCAGAGTCTCAGTCACTCTCAATCCTATATTAATTGAACTACTAGAGTATGTTTTTAATTTTAAACACACTAGGATTACAATTCTAGAATCTTATTCACCTTAAAATTCTTAAACCCAACTCATACCATCACTCGCATAGTATAAAATCCTATAAATAGTCTCATGCACTATATGTGCACCTATCTCTTCAAGTCTAGGCTTTTTTGTTTTTGTTTTTAGCTCTCTTTTTCCTTCAGCATGCCGCAACCTCATCTCCACCACCATGAAACATGGCAAGGCCACCATAGTCTCTTCTTCTCTCCTACTCACAACCACCGTCGACCCTCCATCGCACCATGATTGATTTTGTGTCAAAAATTTCAAGAAGCAACACTACAAGGTAAGTAGCTTGATCATAGATTAGGATTAGCATACGTTAGCTAGTTTTATATACATTATTATTAAAGTCTAGTCCCAATCACTATTCGAACATTAGAATTGTTGGGCCGGGTCGTTACAAACTCGCCTCCTTACAAAATTTCCGTCCTCAAAATTTGCTAGACCTCAAATAACCTACATACTTATCTGTAACATCCTTTTCATGTCTCTATCTGAAATCCTCTCCTAAAATGTAAGCCTCAATAATGGGTTCGATTTAAAAGCCTAATAATAATTTCTCCCAGTTCCATGTCTTAGCTCCACAAAATAGTAAGAATCACCACATAAATAATAAATAAAACTACCAGCACAAAATAATAACCTCAATAATTAGTAACCAAGAACTCTCCAAAGTTTGGATCTTGAATCTTACAACTCGTGCTTGGTGATCAAATCGTGTGATGTATAGAACATAAGATTAACACCAATAATCATGAATTACAATAGACTATACATAAATCTATGTCATAACTTCAAAACCCATTAAATTCATTCCTAATTTTCTCAAATAAAACTCCACAAAATAAAAGACTATTTCCTTATGAACAATATGCATCATCAATCTTAAAATCAAAAGTTCCCAACTTCATATTTAGAAACTTCCTTACCTTATGCACTAAAACCTATTATTTCAATTAGTAAACTCACCTTTGACAATTGTGTTTTCATTGTGACTATTTTTGCATCAAGGATGAGGGCACAGGGAGACTACTACTAGGCAACAAGATTAAGGATGGTCTCTACCCATTACTTTCAACCTTCATCACGAACTCTCGACCTCAAGCCTCCATAAACATTCCTCTCCCATTAAGCACATGGCATGATTGCCGCAGTCATCGCTCTAGGTGTACAGTCCACTAAGTTGTGTCTAGGTTTAATTTACTAATGCTTAGTTCTAAATTTGATGTCGTTTGTAGTGTGTGTCAACAAGACTAGAGTCACCAATTACCTTTTTCTTTCTCCTAGTCCAAATCCAAGGCTCTATTAGATCTTTTATTTCTACATGTATGGCCCTGCTCCTTGTCTTTATCACAATGGAAATAAATATTATGTCATTCTTATGGACAATTTCAGAAAACTTTCTTGTTTAGTTCCTATTGCTAAAAAAATCTAGTAATTTACCCCTTTCTTGAAAATTTCATCTCTATCTTGAACGTCAGTTCAATCGAAAACAAAATGATGCAAATTGATTGGTGTGGTGCATTTTAGTCTCTCCACGAGTTCTTGTCCATTCCTTGGGATTCATAATAAGAATGCTTGGAGAACCATGACCACGAAGGATCAAATAGTCCTAACTGATTGGTGTGGTTATTTTGCTTAGAGAGCAACAACCATAATGAGCCAAGGGTCTCTGCACAGACCTATAGCCAGTTGTGGTCGTGGTTCTTTGCTCAAACCCATAAGCACGCTATAACCTGAAGGTATCTCATGGAGAACCATCATGAGGAGGAGAAGATAAGAGGAAGAATAAGAACAAGAAGAGAAGAGGAAGCAGAAAAAGAGGAGGAAGAGGAGAAAAAGATGGGTTGGGGGCTATGACAAGGAAGAGATGAAGAAGAGTAAGAATGGTGGGAGGGATTTTGAGAGAAGAGAGAAAAGAGAAGTAAAGAAATGAATAAATTAGGATTTGTTTACTTATATACCCTATATAGGGGGTGAAACCCTGACGGTTAGGGCTACCCACTTGCACCTTGCACCCCTTTCTAAGTTTTAAACAAAACTTCGCCTGCTTGTCTGCTTAGGGTGGGTGATATGCCCGCTCGGGCCTATGCAGGATTGGGTGGATGGGTCGAGTGGGCCAGATGCGAAAGCCCACCCAACATGCCTATCAGCACCAGCTCCAAACACCTCGCCTAAAGCTTGTACTACCCCTCTCCCTTTATCCTCCCCAGCAACACCTGAGGTCTCCACCTAAGCAGTAGTGTCTCCTCCACATGCTAGAAACCATTATTTGTGAACTCGCATGGAAGATAATATTGTTCAAACCAAAAAGTTCAATGATGTATCAGATACCCATTGCCTAGAGCTCTTCTTGCCTCAACGTCAACTCCCTTATCAGAGCCTACATGTTACTCACATGTTGTTAAACATGCTGAGTGGCATAATGCCATGTCTTTGGAGTTCACTGTTCTTGCCAAGAAATTCACTTGGACCCTTATCAAACCTGATCCCATCATGAATGTTATTGGTTGTTGGCTTACAAAGTCAAGCAAAAATCAGATAGGTCTCTCGATTAGTACAAAGCACATTTGGTAGCCAATGGATACCATCAACAACCCGTTATTGACTTCGTTGACACCTTTAGTCCACTAGTCAAACCAACAACTATTCGGCTAGTACTCGGCCATATCATTTCTAGAAAGTGATCTATATGATGATAGGAAATACATAGTAATAAAATGAAAATTTACAATGAAATGAAAAATTCAAACAAAACCAGCTTACACTAAGGCACGAAATTCTCGCTCTCTTTAAGAAGATTCAATCCCTTTGTGATATGTTCAGTTTCAATTGAACTGGTGTAGCAAGACTCATATTGACTTGTCCCCTCTAGGATACAACACCCAACTAATTGTTATATAGTTCGAATCAACTCTGTACAAGTTATTGAGCCCAAAACTCCTCTAAAAATAAAACCACTCTTTTGTTTGAAAAATTATCAATAATCTCTAAACACTATCTTATTTTTTTCTCACTATAAAGCTTCTCACTGTAGACAAAAAAACTTCAATTTTTTCCTTGTTCTTTCATACACCCCAATAGGCAATCTCTTAAAGCCTTTTTTTCCAAAAAAAAAAAAAAAAACTATACGTTAATGGTTTTTGAGATCCCAAGTGTAGATCTCCTGCTCCTAGATTTTGAAAAACTAAAATAATGATACAAACGGCTAGCCTTGATTTTTTCCTCATAGATTAAAATCAACCTTGTATTTTTAACGTGTGCACTTTGAAAGATCTGGTTTAAAACTTCCTCAACAAAACATCTAAGGAATGCAAAAGTTAAATTAAAAAAGATCTTACTAACAAATACAACGGCCTATTAAAAAATACCAACATTCCCCCGTTATTTTTTAATGATAAAAAAATATATATGTATAAATAATAGAGATGCTTCCAGGCAAAGAAGAATTATTATGCGTCATGAATGTATGATATGCATTGAACACTCATTTAGTGAAACAATAATTTTTACTCCAGAGTTAATAGTAGTCTCAAACTTGAACTATAACTTCTAAAGGGAAATAAAAAATTATTGCTCACACATAACAGTCCATGTGTTGACATGAGCTTTACTAGCTAGCACATTACGACCTTGTGCTATTCCCGGTTTCATGAGTGTATTTGAGAACAAGTCTGATTCTCACTGAGAGCGGCCCCACTCCCACACTCACATAGGTGAAATCTGTCAAGGGTGCTCCTATAATTCTTATACCTTATAAGAGCTATGAGTTTTCATTAAAAGTATTTAAAAAAACTCATCCTCTCAGTCATTATAAAATGAATGCACTTACACCATAGGAATGGAAAATTTCTCAATTAAAATAAATTGTGCATTTCTTACGACTGCCAAATGATTCCTTCTTCCCACTGAACCCAGTTCTCAGGATCTTTGATCTCTGAGTTGGGTATCCTCATATGTGGTTCATAACTGCATGGATTTTAATTCCATTCCTCTCAATATATTCCAGACTCTTTTTCTTATAAAGGCCTTGGTCAATGGATCTGTTAGATTATAATGTGATTTACACTACTCAAATAAGATCTCACAGTATTGTGTTTTCTTCTTATTGGTCTGGATTTACCATTGTAATAGCTATTTTGTATTCTACCAATAGTAGCAGTATTGTCATAATGAATTAATATGGGTGGAATTGGTTTTTCCCACAATGGAATCTTGTGTAGTAGATCTCGCAACCAGTTTGCTTCCTTATTCGCTGAAGCTAAAGCTATAAGCTCGCCTTCCATAGTTGAGTTAGCAATAATATTTTCTTTTTTTTTTTAGATTTCCAACATACAGCACCACCACCCAAGGTAAAAATATAACTAGTAGTTGAAAGGGAATCACTTGATAAGGTATTCCAATCCGCATCACTGAAGCATTCGAGTACAGCAGGATATTTTCTATAAAATAAGCCATAATATTTTGTACTTGGATAATGTTTTCATTACCCGATCCATTGCATACCAATGGTCTTCCTGGCTTGGTAGTAATCTACTAAGTACTCATACTGCATAAACAATGTTAGGTCTAGTACAATCAGTTGCATAACGTAAATTACCAATCATGCTAGCATATTCCTTTCGATTAATCACATCATCATTTTTAATAGAAAATAAATGGACACTAGGATCAAAAGGAGTAACAACATGCTTGCATCCAACATAATTAAATTACTTTAATAATTTATCTACGTAATGCAATTGATAAAAAAAAACACCATAACATGTTTTGATGATTTTCATACCCAAAATAAAACTAGCCTCACCAAGATCTTTCATATCAAAATTATTACTAAGCATGTTTTTTTGTTTCATCTATAACATGCAAATTAGAACCTAATATCAATAAATCATCCACATATAGGCTAATAATAACAAAAAATTATCCCAACATTTATAATAAATACATTTATCACTCTCATTTGACTTATAGCCATTCTCGATCATGCAAGAGTCAAATTTTTCATGTTATTGTTTAGGGGCCTATTTTAAGCCATATATGGATTTTGTCAACTTACACACTGTGATACCCCGTATTTTATTATATTTTAATTAATTTAAATATTGATTCTCCTGTTTTAAATTTATCAAATTTCTCATTCGTTTATTTTTATGATTTTTTTAGTTGTGAAATTTATTTTAACATGCTTTCTTAATATTAATTATTGTTTTGCATTGAAATTACTCTTCAATTTAAATTAGTTTGTTTGTAGGCTTTAAAATTATTATGTTAGATTTTTATTATTATTTTATTTTAGCTAGTCACTACGTTTAAATTATTTTATTCAATTTACTGTTTTAAAATTCTTTTCGTTGGATCAATTTTGTGACCCAAGTTGTGAGGATTGGATCTCATTTATTTTTTCCTTTTTCTTTTTCTTCTTCCTTTTTTCCTTTTCCCCTGTTTTTCCTCCCGCGCGTGAAGCCCCCTCCCCTCTCCCCCGTTTGTTTTCTTTGTCTGCCCATAACACCTTCGTGCGACATCCGTGGTCTCCACCGCTCCTCCCATTCTCTTCCCCTTTGGCCGGCGATCATCCCTCTCCATTTTTAGCTCCTCCTGTGTCGCTGTTAGCCTCCAAGCACAACTTCAAGCCGAGCAGTTTTTGTGCTCTAGTGCTACCATTAGCCATCATCTTTTCACCATAGCATCAACGACCTCCCAGCTACCTAACCCACCCTTCATCAACTCCAATCCATCTGAAACCCCTCCATCCCCATTTCCAATTTAGGTGTTTTGGCCTTCAACCGCCGCCCACGCCACCACCGACAGCCAACCACCACCATCAGTAGTTTCACTAACGTCCTTAAACCCTTCCCTAGTCATCCCAAGTCTTAGTTTGTTACCATTCAAAATTGCATTTTTGATACCCACGATCATAGTCTAAAATACATTGTTTCATTGATGTATTGCCACTCTAGCATCTCCGTGATCCTTTGAAAAGTATATTATAGCGATGTAAGTATATTTTCAAAAAAGTTTTGAAATTTAATTGTATTTTTGCCTTAACTCATATTTACTGTAAATTGGTTGGTTGTGTTGGACTGAATTTGAGAAGGAGGTCGGTTGGATTGGAAAATGAAGTTATTTGTATGATTGGATTATGCTGGGATTTGTTGGCTGTGAATATTTGTTGGCTAGATTTTCATGTGAGAAATGGTTTTTAGGTGCATGTGTATGACGACTCTAAGTCGAAATGAGGCGTTATCTCAATGGAGCTCCTCTGGTCACTCGAAAGCGGAATTTATTTAGTGACGTCCCTTGGGTTGTCGCTAGGCGACAACGGGATCAGACGGGATGGTAATGCTCTTGTGCCGACTTTTTGGCCCCTCTCGCTGGCAGGGGTTAGAGGATGTTTTGCCACGAATGCACTGGGAGCGGAACTGGGCATCGCTCGTTATGAAGTCACTCGCACGGTCGTTACCCATGGTGTGACGAAGGGAGTCAAGATATGCGAATGGTTCCTAGGAGAGATCATGATACATAAGGTAAATGGATATTGGGCCATTTTCTGAGAAAATTGCAAGCTTTGGATAAAAAGATTTTATGTGAACCATTTTCTGGGAAAATCGTGGATTATTGTTTTGGGTCATTTTTGAAAAAAAAGGCGGGAAATGTTCTAATGGAATCTTCTGAGCCAAAATGAGATTTTGACGTTCGTTGGAAAATATTCATTTTTAGGAAAAATGATGTTTTGGGTCTAATATATATTTCATCATATGCATGCATAATTGTTGGTTGCATCAATATATTTTTATCTCATGGGTGTTTTGGATTGTTACTTACTGAGAGTCATATATCATGTGGTATTCCTTACCCTGCGGTACCATTTTATGGTATCACAATTTTGATGCAGATAATGCTGATGTTGAGCATAAGGATTTGGCTCAGCCAAATGAGTGATTTGGGATCACTTACTTGTGTTTGAGATTTGTTTCCTGTTTGTTGAACCATTTTCTGGGAAAATCGTGGATTATTGTTTTGGGTCATTTTTGAAAAAAAAGGCGGGAAATGTTCTAATGGAATCTTCTGAGCCAAAATGAGATTTTGACGTTCGTTGGAAAATATTCATTTTTAGGAAAAATGATGTTTTGGGTCTAATATATATTTCATCATATGCATGCATAATTGTTGGTTGCATCAATATATTTTTATCTCATGGGTGTTTTGGATTGTTACTTACTGAGAGTCATATATCATGTGGTATTCCTTACCCTGCGGTACCATTTTATGGTATCACAATTTTGATGCAGATAATGCTGATGTTGAGCATAAGGATTTGGCTCAGCCAAATGAGTGATTTGGGATCACTTACTTGTGTTTGAGATTTGTTTCCTGTTTGTTGAACCATTTTCTGGGAAAATCGTGGATTATTGTTTTGGGTCATTTTTGAAAAAAAAGGCGGGAAATGTTCTAATGGAATCTTCTGAGCCAAAATGAGATTTTGACGTTCGTTGGAAAATATTCATTTTTAGGAAAAATGATGTTTTGGGTCTAATATATATTTCATCATATGCATGCATAATTGTTGGTTGCATCAATATATTTTTATCTCATGGGTGTTTTGGATTGTTACTTACTGAGAGTCATATATCATGTGGTATTCCTTACCCTGCGGTACCATTTTATGGTATCACAATTTTGATGCAGATAATGCTGATGTTGAGCATAAGGATTTGGCTCTGCCAAATGAGTGATTTGGGATCACTTACTTGTGTTTGAAATTTGTTTCCTGTTTGTTGAATTATGTATTTTGGTATTATTATGTTTGTATGGGATAACTGCATTACTATTTAAATTATCCGTTGCTTTATTTTGTTGTACACTGTTGTACATACACACTTGGCACTTATCGTTGGGATGGGTGATCGTGTTGTCATCATTCGGATGTCACGAGTCCCGTGTTTCCATATGTGGGAGTCGGGGCGTCACACACACTTTGCTTTCTTGGTCAAGCTCTACAAAGCTTTCGGGTTGATCTATATAAATTTTTTTATCTAGGTCCTCATTCAAAAAAGTTATTTAAATATCATTTGATGAATTTTTAAATTATAAATTGCTGCAATGACAATCAATAATCTAATGGATGTTATTCTTGTAACCGGAGAAAAAGTTTCGAAAAAATAAAGGTCAACTTTTTCTTTAAAACATTTTGTGACAAGCCTAGCCTTGAATTTTTCAATGGTTCCATCCGGTCTAAATTATTTTTAAGGACCCATTTACACTATGATTTTGCAACCCGATTGTAGCTCCACAAATTTTCATGTTTTATTAGAAATTAGTGAATTCATCTCATCATTCACAACCTTTTTTCAAAACACAGAATCAGATGATGTTAAAGCTTCTTGTAGAGTATTTGAGTTTTTCTCAATATTATAAATATAATAGTCGGGACCAAAATCTTTTTCAATTCTAACTCTCTTACTACTTAATTCAAAATGTTCTTCATTTCTGGAGAAGTAGAATAACGAACTTTAGAAAAAATATTTTGTCTAAATTCTTGACTCCACTATTTTTGGATTTTAAAGGAAATTTTTCTTCATGAAAAATAACATGGCTTGATTCAAAAATCATTTTATTTTCAATATCAAAAAATCTATGTGTTACTTTTTGCATATCCAAGAAAGACAAAAATGGTAGTTCTAACACTCAATTTAGGCCTTTTAGGATTTGTTAGCATTACAAATTACAAGCAACTCCAAACTTTAAATATCTCAAACTTGGCTTATACCCTCTCCATAATTCAAAATGTGTAGTTTTTTTATTTTTATAAGACATCATATTTAAAACATGACAAACAGTCAAAATCGCTTCATCCCAAAATTTTGAGGGAGCGCCTAAATCAATAAACATGGCATTTGTCAATTTAATCAACGTTCTATTGTTTTTTTTAGCCATACCGTTAGAAGCAGGTGAGTATGTGCAGTAGTTTCATGGATATATCCCAATGACTAAACAAAATAATTAAACTCATTTGAATCATATACTCGGCCTCTATCACTTCTAAATCTTTTAATCTTTCTACCAAATTGATTTTCAACTTCATAGAGGAATTGTTTTTCAAAAGCATCACTTTTATTTTATAATAAATAAACATACGTGTATTTTGAAAAATCATCAATAAAAGTAATAAAATATATATTTCCCCCACAAGTTAAAGTTCATTCAAATTCACAAAGATTGGTGTGAATTAGATCTAACAATTTGGTATTTTTTTTAACACTTTTATGAGGCCGTTTTGTAATTTTTGCTTGACTACAAACTTCATATTTTTGAAAATTTTTTTTCAGTTTGGAAATTAATCCTAAACTACTCATGATTGCAACATATCTACTATTAATATGACATAAACATGCATGCCAAAAACTTAAAGAAAAAAGCATATAAACATAAACATTCGATACTTTATTATCAACATTCAATTTAAACATTCCATCACAAATATAGCGATTGCCCATAAAAATTCCATTTTTAGTAATAACATATTGATCAGATTTCGTAGTTTGCTTGAAGCGAGCTTTATTGAGTAGAAAGCTTGACATAAAATTTTTCCTCAAGACGGTATATAGAGCACATCTTTAAGTATCAATATACGTTCAGAATTGAATTTTAGCTTGACCTCACCACTCCCAAGGATCTTGATTTGCTTGAATCACCAAGCATAATAGATTTCTCTTCTTCAAATGGAGTATACATTTTGAACCAGTCTTTATCATAGCAGACATGCCTATTGGCACCAGAATCTAGCCACCACTATTCAAAAAATTGAACCGTGCTAATGTCTATAATCATTACTACAAATGGCTCCTCAGTTACGTTTACTTGAGGATTATTTCCTCACTTTCAAAATTTACAAATTCAAACAAAGTGTCCATTTTTGCCACAGACAAAACAAGCTTAATTTTGTGAAGAGAGTTATTGGTTCTTATCCTTTTGCCTAGAAAACTTTTTTTGTGAGACCTACTAAATTTTTTGAAATTTTTTCTTTGCGGCTTCAAATGACTATCTTTTGAAATTTGACCTTTGGGCATGCCACCATTTTCAAAAATTAAATTTACCTTCATCATGGAAACTCATTTTCATTTTGAACCATTAACGCATCTTGGGCTCTAGTTCCTCTTCTACCCGAATACGCGTAATTAAGGTCTCCAAGGATGTCTCCTTTTGTTTGTGGCACATCAACTTTTGAAACTTCCTCTATGAAGGTGGTAGCTTGTCAATGATGCCACAAACAATTATATTGTCTCCAATCTTGATACCTTCAGATCAAACCTCTACTACAACCAATTGAAAATCTTGCGCTTGTTCTACAACAGACTTTCCATTTAACATTTGATATCAAAAGAAGCGACTTGCCACATATTTATTTGCTCTAGCTTCTTCAGTATCATATTTATTCTATAAGACTTTCCAAATTTTCATTGCAGAGGAGTAAGTTGTATTGTAGAAATCATAAAATTGATCTGCAAGACAATTTAAAAGATAATATCGATAGTCCAAATCCAAGGCTCCATTAGATCTTTTATTTCTCGATGTATGGCCCTGCTCCTTGTCTTTATCACAATGGAAATAAATATTATGTCATTTTTATGGACAATTTCAGAAAATTTCATATTTATTTCCTATTGCTCAAAAATCTAGTGTTTTACCCCTTTCTTGAAAATTTCATCTCCATCTTGAATGTTAGTTCAATCAAAAAAAGAAATGATGCAAAGTGATTGGTGCGGTGCATTTTACTCTCTCCACGAGTTCTTGTCCATTCCTTGGGATTCATAACCAGAATACTTGGAGAACCACAACCACGACGGATCATGGGTTCATAAAAATAGTCCAAACTAATTGGTATGGTTCTTTTGCTTAGAGAACAACAACCATAAAGAGCCAAGGGTCTCTGCATAGACCTACAACCAGAGATGGTCGTGGCTCTTTGCTCAAACCCACAACCATGCTATAACCTGTAGGTATCTCATGGAGAACCATCGTGAGGAGGAGAAGAGAAGAGAAAGAACAAAAACAAGAAGAGAAGAGGAAGCTGAAAAAGAGGAGGAAGAGGAGAAAAAGATGGGTTGGGACCAATGACGAAGGAGGAGATGAAGAAGAGTAAGAATGGTGGGAGGGATTGAGAGAGAAGAGAGAAGTAAAGAAATGAATGAATTAGGATTTGTTTACTTATATACCCTATGTAGGGGGTGAAACCCAGACGGTTAGGGCTACCCATTTGCACCCTGCACCCTGTCCTAAGTTTTACACAAACTTTTGCCCGTTTGTCTGCTTGGGTTGGGTGCCAGCAGCACCTGATGTCTCTTCAAAAGCTATAGTGTCTCCTCCACCTGCTAGAAACCATCATTTGTGAACTCGCATGGAAGATAATATTGTTCAAACCAAAAAGTTCAATGATGTATCAGATACCCATTGCCCAGTTCTCTTCTAGCCACAACTTCAACTCCCTTATCAGAACCTACATGTTTCTCACTTGTTGTTAAACTTGCTAAGTGACATGATGCCATGTCTTTGGAGTTGAATGCTCTCGTCAAGAAATTCACTTGGACCCTTATCAAACCTGATCCTACCATGAATGTTATTGGTTGTTGGCTTACAAATTCAAGCAAAAATCAGATAAGCCTCTCGATTAGTACAAAGCACATTTGGTGGCCAAAGGATACCATCAACAACATGGTATTGACTTCCTTGACAACTTTAACTTTAGTCCGCTGGTCAAATCGACAACTATTCACCTAGTGCTTGCTCATATAATTTCTATGAGGAAAATTATATTACTTGATCACTTGATCACTGGACCCAGTGATAATTATATATAGACGTTAACCAGCACAAAAGTCGTAACACTCAATCAATCAAGGAAGGATTAAACTTTGAGTTGACAAAACTATCCTCCAAGAGCTTGTCACTGAGACGGGAATCTGGGCCCTAGGCACCTTATTCAAACCATATGACCTTCGCAATGAAAACAGTTTGGACCGAAGCACAGAAATACATAGTAATAAAATGAAAAATTGCAATGAAATGATAAATTCAAATAAAACAAGCTTGGATTGAGGCACGGAAATCTCGCTCTTTTTAAGGAGATTTAAGCCATTTGCAGTATATTAAATTTCAATTGAACTGGTGCAGCAAATCTCATCTTAACTTGTCTCCTTTAGGGTACAATAGCCCAACTGATCATCGTATAGCTCGAATTAACTCTGCACAAGTTATTGAACCCAAAGCTCCTCTAAAAATAACACCACTCTTTTGTCTGAAAAATTCTTAATAATCTCTAAACACTATTTTATTTTTTTCTCACCGTAAAGCTTCTCACTATAGACAAAAAAACTTCAACTTTTTCCTTGTTCTTTCATACACCCCAATAGGCTATTTCTTAAAGCCATTTTTCTTATAATAACAACAACAATAATAATAATAATAATAATAATAATAATAATAAGGTCGTTCTAGACCCATTGTTGGAGGCTCCTGCTAGTGTGTGTGTGTTTTTTTTTTTTCATTTTTTACATACATTTTAAAACATTTTTAAAAATTAAAAAAAAATCACATCATTATTAAAAAGTATTTTCTTAATCAAGAAATAAAAAAATAAAATAAAAATCCCAACGGAAACCCAGCGGGAAGACTAGTATTATATTTTTAATATATGCGCTTTGAAAGATCTGGTTTAAAACTTCCTCAACAAAAATTCTAAAGAATGCAACAGTTATATTAAAATAGATCTTACTAGCAAATACAAACTATTAAAAAATACACACAACTAGATGCTCAAAACCCCTTTCTTCATGGATTTCTTGATACAGATCTTTACGTGCACTAGCCATATGGTCTGAAGAAGGCGCCTAGGTCCCAGATCAATTCCTGTCTCAGTGACAAGCTCTTGGAGGTTAGTTTTGTCGACTCAAAGTTTAATCCTTCCTTGATTGATCGGGTGTTACGACTTTTGTGCTGGTTAACTTCTATAATATAATTATTACTGGGTCCAGTGATCAAGTTATTACGTTATTCATCGGCTCACTTGATTCTGAATTTGCTCTCAAGGACTTGGTCTTACATTAGTTTCTGAGGATAGAGGCACATTTCGTTCTTAATGGCTTGTTTCTCACACAACAGAGATACATTATTAATATGGCTTGTGTGGAGAACTACTTTCAGTCTAAACCTCTTTAATAAGAAATTTGGATGACTTATCACAGTAAGTGGAGCAACTACAGGCATAAAGCATGTATTTTCATGACTGGATAGAAATTATAGAATTCCGAAACTAAAATTGCATCGAATATTGTTGTTGGCTGCGACCCTTTTCACTATGAAATTGATATTTCTTTATGTATTTTGATTACTTTCGATGTATGAAAATGAACCTCTTTGAGATGCCAAATTATATCCTTTACAAAAGGAGAAATACCAATAAGAACTGCAGCACTCATATTTAGTAGATCACGTTTCAATTACAAGAGAAAAGCTACAAACACACCCCGCATGGAGTCTCCCATAACAACCAAACTTATTTTTATATATTACTAAAAACAGAAGCTGGGGTTTTGATTTCTCAAACAAATTGGTCCAGGTATTCATCCACAGTGGTGTATTTGACATCTGGGTATAGCTCAGAAGCCTCCACGCCAAATGATGGCTCAATCTCAAAGTTGGTATGATCTCCCTTCACAAGAACCGAGTGGTTGATTGACAAGATCACATTGATTGGAATTGGGGACTCTGCAAGAGAAGTAACACAATTAAAAGAATGTTAACCATGATCTTGTGCACCAAGCCACTGTATTCTAGGGGTATTGAACATTGGCATTGTTGGAGTTCATCAGGAGGGGTTTTGTCACTGACCTTGAATGTCCTTCAAAAGTTTCTCCTCTGGAACATAGATTTTCTCCAGGGTTTTGCCAATCTTCTTTTCCCAAACTGCTGCAAGCTGATTGAATGTGTAAGTGTTTTTGGGAGGCCTCACGTAGAGGATCTTGTTCAATGTTCTTGGGTCATCTACAGCTCTAATCGTGTAGGTTGCTATGTCATCTTCCTTGTTAAAAACCGCTGCAAGAAACCAAAAAAAGAGAGAGAGAGAGAGTTGAACAGACACATACTTAAAATCTGGGCTCATTCAACTTCAACTCACACACCTCAATTCAGGCAAATGAATTTCCAATGTCGTGTTTGGAAAACATGGATACGCATCTTAGGATTCAAAATGTTAAAACCCAAGTGCTTTAGAGCTTAAAGAAAGCATACCCCCGACATTTCCATCTCCTAAGATAATGAGTTTGTCTCTAGGAGGAGAAGTGACTCCTGGCTGTGCCAACGTAGGTAGAAAGTACCCAGCAAAGTAGTTAGATGAAACGTAAGTGTAGGGGATGCCTTCGGCCTCAACAGCGCGGCGGATTTTGGCCTTTGTCTCAAATGCAGACTTAGCTGGCTCAACAGCATGGACACGATCCACATCGTTTCCAAATTCCGATGGAAAGAATCTCTGAATTATGTTGATCACCCAAAAAAAAAAACACATCTGTATTATAACCCAAGGACTTTCCAAGAAAATCTATTCTGGGATATGGTATTCTTGAAAAATAACAAGTACGAGGAGATTAGGATTAAGCCTATGGATTTGTATCTAAGTTATATTATATTTCTCTTGTTCCCCATTCATAACAATATAACATGTTAACCGTAGACTCATACCTTCTAAGATTGTTTTGAGTTTTTTCTTTCAAAAAACAAGTGTTATTAAAAGATGTACAAATGAGAATGTGCGAGTAACAGGGCTCCTCCGAATTGGAGTAGGTTGTAGATGTGACTTGTGATGTGGGGCCACCGATATTGAACCGAATGGTTCGTGCCAAACTCGAGTTTCTCTTTTAAAGTCATTAATGGACGGGACCGCCTCGTTCTTCCTAGCGATTGATATTTTCTACTAGCACGATGGAAAACAAGAATCGATCGGAATGTGAATGCCTTAGGAAAATTCTTATGAGGTTTGTAAGTTAAGATGAAAGTAAAAGTTAAATAAAATATTATTTTTTAATATTATTATTAAAGTTTTGTTACTTATCATCCTTACAAATCAAACACTATATTTATTTTTATTTTTAAAATTTTTGTTTAGTTTATTCATTCAAAAGTAATTGAGTTCTTTTGGTGATCATCCAACTATTACATATTTGCTAAGAGAAAAAAATTAAAAAATTATATGCGGTGTGTAGTGTGAAGATGAGGAATAGATTTTTTCTGCAAACAAATGCTTTATCAAAGCCATCCTTAATCAGCATGGAGGATGCTAGAGTGTTAACACCCTTCAGATGTTAAGTATTTTGTCTCAAGATTTGGTAAATAAAACGGCCAGAACAAAAGGAGATAAGGATTTTGTCTCCAAAAATTTTCTGTAATCAAGAAAAATAGACCCAACATGTCTTTTCCGCTAAAACAATGCTAATCATATGCATGAAAATCCAATTACATATTCAATCGATTGAAAATATGAAAAGAATGAAACGACAGGGTCAGGTTTGAGTATTTTAGAGACACCAACCTTAACATTACCAGCTTCTTTAATGGCAGCAATGATCTTGACCTGATCTGCTAACTGCAAGTGTCCAACCGTCGATATCACCACGTCCACATGCTTAATCGCCTTTACCAAGCTCCCATGGTCGTAGAGATCTCCCTGCAAAATCACCACATTAATTTCAGACCATCATTTCCCAAACACACACACAGACACGAACACTGAGAGAGAGAGAGTAGATGTAGGTACATGAAGCAAAGTGACGCCCAAGTTCTTGAATTTCTCGACGAGTTTTCCCTTAACGGGATCGGAGAGAGTGCTCTCTCTGACAAGAGCAAAGGTGGGGTGGCCAGACTTTGCGCTTGCTTCGACGATGAATTTTCCGATGTAGCCGGTGCCTCCTATGAACAAGATCTTACTTTTCTCAGCCATTTCAGAAAATCTTCTGCAAAAATTAGAGAAATTTTTCACGCGTAGTGGAGACGGGAAGGAAGAAAAGGACTGTATCGTATGATTCCTGAACAAGTGGGCAAGCCCATTTATCGTTGAGATAGACGTGCAAAGTTACTATAATAGGCTTCTATTTCTCACAAATTTGCTTTAATATTTATTGTTTTTTACAAAAATAAATAAATGAAAACAAAACGTTAGTTAATAAATAAATTGCCCCATCCGTTTATGAATTTAATTTTATAAATCTTTTTGTAGATCTAAGGCTTCTTAAGAATATTACATGATGCAGCTCAAATTTTTGTCACCAAAGTTTTCAAACTTTTATTCGAACAGTAAAGAATCTTATTTCTTATAANAAAAAGAAAAATGATTTGTATAATTATAAGATGTATGAGTCTCAAATTTTCAAAATTTGAATTTCCTACTTTGATAAAAGTAGACAAATCTGATATCTACATAAAATTGTACATAAATTACATATTTGACAAGTACATTAGCAACTAATTTTTTATCTGAATAATGTTAGATACGATTTTAAGATATGTAAAATCCGTTCATTTCATTTATAAAAGAGCAAAATCTATTATTAAAAAATTATTTCTTTTATGTAGGTCCTATATTTATTTAATTTTTTTAAAATAAATGCACGACAGTTGTAAATCCTAAAAGTGCAAATATCATCTCTTTTTGTGTTTATATTTATAGGAGTAACGCTGATGACATAGCATGCGCAGATGTGATTGATATCATGTCATATAAATATTAAAAATATTTACTCATCATTTCTATACTATACACATATGTTTTTATTTTTTATTCCTTCATTTTTTTCTTTAATAGGTGTGTAATGTAGAAATGATGAATAGAAGAATTAATAAATATTAAAATAATTTTATGACTACTCTTAGATCTAAATGATGAAATAAAGCCTTTGAAAATAAATATATAAAAAAAAAAATGGTACCCAAATCCCCTTTGAGTCGTCTTCTTAAAGCTTGAAATTTCATTTTAAAAAAGGCGATAGAGTTTATTGCAAAAAATTTGCACTGCCCCTTCCGTTGTAGGAATTTTTTTTTATTATTATTAAAATCAGGCATTTTGTAACGTTGGTATTTTTTTTTTAATAAAAGACATTATGTAACGTTTCCTTTTTAAAGTTGAATCATGATGATTTTTAATGAAAATGTTTTTTAATTGCATAACGTTTGGTTGAGAGTGCTTTATTGGGTTTAAAATTTAGAGTAATTTGTGTGGGTTTATATGGGTAGTAAATAAATATATCGTTTATATGGGATTTGCAAATTTTGCCCTCATTTTTAATGTGTTTTTTATTTTTTTCAATGTTAGATATAAGATGTACAATCTCCACACAATCCTTCTAAGAAAATAGTATCTATTATGAAAACAAAAATGAAAAGTTCAATTTATTCATATAGATCTCAAATTTATTTTATTTTTCTAAAAAAAAATTATGCAAAATTTCCATATTCTAAAATCGTACAGATATTGTTTTATTACCATTTTGAATTTATTTTTTTCACTAGACATAGCCATTAAGTCATAGTTATTATTCTCTTTATTAGGCAAGGTTACTTTTCTATATGCAAGTGTCTTCTAGCATATTCGGAATACAGAGAGGTGAAAAAAGTAAAATCAGATAAAAACAAAACAAAACAAAAACAAAAACAAAAACAGTCAAAAATTGAAGGATTGTCTTGAGGATTTCTCAAACAAAAAGAGAGATGTTTTTTAAGGTTGAATTTTGAACTCAACTACTAGCACAAAGTTCGCTTAATATTATGATAATCAATTAGGTTGTTGTATTTTGAAGAAAACAAGTTAAGTGTGAGGTCTAGCTTTATTTTAGACCTTGTCAATTGCAAGTTCTTTTATTTGTAAGTTGATATGTAAAATATATCATTCACATTACTTACCTGATATAATAGAAAAACTCATCGACCACTAATATAAGTGATACGAATGGTGTGTTCTACTCACTAGCTTGCGAATATAAAAACTGGTCAACAGTAAAGAGCATAAATTTTCTTAAAGAGAACGAGATTTTCATACATCAATCTAAACTCATTTCATTTCAAATTTCTTTTTATTGAGATTTTTATTTTGTTACTGTGATTCTCATAAACAATAAAAACAAATAGAAAAGGCACAAAAGCAAGCAAAATGTAAAACAAAACTTCAATCGAAAGTATCAAACTACAAAAACCAGAAAAAGGACCATCCAACCGATTCCAACGGGGCATGGCAAGGAGAGGTAACACATCATCAACTTTGAGCGACCATTACGGCGTGTATGTGTGTTGAATGAAGTGAAAGAGAGGGTGGCGGAGGGTGGAGTGACACTTGGAAGATAGTTATAGAGTTCTATTATATACAGTCATTTTTACGTATTATTTGTGCACTCTACTAATGTGATTGGTCACAACAGTTATTTTATATTAAAAAAAATGACTCAGTCTATCACATTAATAGAGTGTACAAAAAGTACGCAAAAGTGACTGCACATATAATTATTAAAACTAAAATAATGTTCATTCATTATAAGAGTATTATAAGAGAACCGATAAAAACATAACTTTGCTATATAGTTATTTTATTTTGAAATCAAATCAAAGTCTTTTTAATGATTCTCCTTTATCCAAGGAATGAATGCAAGAAGAATTCTCCACCATGTGAATGAAAATAAGATATTCCCATTTTTTGCAAGTACATGAGCCACAATGTTTGCTTCCCTATTGATGTGTTGAACAGACGAATGATCAAATTTTGTGAGAGTTTTTTACCATGTATGCGATTAATATTCCCGTGTTGTCCCAATGATTAATAGCATTGACAACTTGTAGAGCATCTCCCTCTAGAATTACATTCCTTAATTCCAGCTCAGTTCTAGCTTGAAGTGCAGAATAAAGTCTACTAGGAAAGCATCTGGATATAAGTCTCCTTTCGTTCTCATTGTTGC
>QEOT01122254.1:8940-24363 GCA_003123785.1 Pterocarya stenoptera | reverse complement strand
GAAGGAGCTGATAAAGTAGTAGAAGAAGTCGGCCAGAGGGGAAGGTAGAAGTCATCCTCATCTGAGTGCATTGATCCAATATTCATCTTCAATCGCTAGCTTGATGGGATCAAGTGAGAAAAATATCCTGCAAAAACAAGAAGTTTAACAATGTATGATCAGAATTCGTGATAATTTGTTTCTGGACAGAGATTGATTTTTATTTTCATTTCCTTCTATGTATGCCAAAGTTTCTCCATTTGTTTATTCATACCAAATCATTTTGATTAAAGGAAATTAGCACAATAAGGGTAATGGTTTACCACACCAATCAGTTTGTTAAAGGTTTACACTTTGAATTTAACAAATTGATACATCCACGCGCGCGTGGGGATGTACGTGCACGGGATTTGCATGGGAACGTAAAAAATTTACGACGTTCCCATGCAAATCCCGTATAATCCATCTGTGTATAAAGTATTTCTCCAATTGATATAAGTTTACATGTCTCCGACAAGGTGTGGCCTTGTTTCTCGAACATTTCATCGCTCGACATATTTCATAATTATCTCATGATTGAACTAATAAGAATTTAGATATGATTGAATAGAAACCGGCCAAACGGTTGTAGTGTCTTTTAAAAACTACAAACCGTTCTCTTGCTGTTTAGTAATCACAAGTACGTGTATTTTTTATTTAATGAGTAAGAAGCTCACTATAAAATTGGTGGCGAATAGTCTTTTGGTCGAGAAAAATTGGTTGAAAAAAACCGTTTTTATTGTTAAGAAGGATATCGGAAGTGGTCTTACTATAACCATACTTAATTCAATCAAACATTTAAAACATGTTTAATTTCCCATATTACATGCATGCATGGAATTCGAGGATTATGTTAATGTAGGAAATAAGAATTGAGTAAATGTTGTGAAATTCTATAATCTCCTCGGATGGTCGCAATCTACTCATGTCTAACACTTCAATTACCTAAAAGGCAAGAAACCAAAAGGCTCATATATAGCTTTTTCGTCTCTCAACTAAGATTATTAATTCTCTCCCTTTGATTTCATACAAAAGTTTCATCTTTTTTATTACTTGAATATACAAATTAAAGAACAACAAGATGTGCATGACAAAGAACTAAGATAATCCCCAATTCCACCTTCTTCTTTTTTTTTTAACCAGCTCTACTTATATAATTGGGATCGGCCAAGAAATAGTCACAATAGGAAGGAAAAGTACTAGATAAGAGGAGAAAGAGAATGAGCATTCAGCCACAATTATCAATTAAGCATGCTTCTACACACACACACGCATGCATCGACTCCGAACAAAAGTAGAACCATTAACAGTTTTTTTTAGGAGATCGAGGGAGAGAAATTATGTTGTATAATCATATTTAGCATTGCTAGCTCTGAGTACATTTTGAATTGTCTGTAAAATTATGTTTTTGACAAGAGAAACATCATGATAAAGTAGAGAGAATTTATGATCTGATGAAACCCAAGAAACATATATATATCATCGTATTAATTAACATAAATGTTGTACTATACCTTACTGTTCCTTCTGAGGAATGAGAGATAAATCGATTCTAGGCTATGATTCTAGCTAGGCTTTGACCTCTCTTCATCAAACCAAACGGCCTTCAACTCCCTAGCTAAGAACCTGAAGACTTGTTTTTCTTCTGAATGAACTTGCATATCATCATTCTAGCTTGGTGGTAATAGTATATGATGACAATCAAAGGTTGCAAAGAAGATGATCAAGAAGTTCTGGAATTGATCAAAAGTAAGCAAACCCGGATGGAACTGATCCTTCAAGCAACTGGCCTGCTAGCTATTAATTCCCTTTCACTCTCTATATGATCTCATTCAGTAATGCTAATATATATATATATATATATATATATATATATTAAACTTCAGAATCTCCAAACACTGACAATAATAATGATGCCCCTATGCCCCCAAATACTTTGCATGACATCGCTGCTTCCGCCCAAGCAAAAACAAAAACAAGGTTTAGAACAATTAATGCTAAACATAATTGCTTGGTGGTTTAAATAACAATCCTGAGTGATTAATTGAGGGGGATTTTGTTGACCATATATAGATTTCAGTATTCAATTCTAGATTCATGTCCTTTAGGTCATGCTAAAAGGTGGGGCCTACATAAATATACACGTGTCAAACTTTTCAAGTACTTAAATAAATCGTAAATGTTCTTAATTAATATACAAGCTTAGTGATTTTCTGTTCAATTTAGTGGTCAGCTAAATTCATTTGATCATGGTAATTTAACTTGTGATATTTCTAGAAAATGATAAAGGGTAATTTGGTAAAGAAAAATCAGATCTCATTCTAGGCAACAAATGTACGGTTTACGAAGATGCATGCATTAATTAGCATGCTAGAGTCTGCATATGCAAGCCATTTGGGGTTTTGAGCAATCCAGCTTTTTTGACCGACCAAGAAGAATCCAAGCCAACTTTATGTGTGAGTTAAAGACAACCCTATTTTCGCATCCATTTGTATGAAAATAGGCGGTATAGTAACTGTCCGGCCGTTGTTAATCATGATTTCGATTTTCAGACGTGATCTTTGTGCTTTACACTTTCATTTTACTCCCATTTCTATTTGCTTGCCAAGAAACTTGATTCAAAAAGAAAGAAAATATAAGAGATTCGAACTTTTGTTATTGCGAGAAATTCTGTTTCATGTTATGGTACTTGAGAGGTGATTTTTTCGATTAATTCCAAGAAGTTGGCCTAAGTGGTGAAGGCTTTGATCTTGAGGCATCACCCCCTTTAAGATATGAAGTTTAACACCTCATAGGTGCAAACAATTCTTTGAAATCACACTTCTTAGTGAAAAGTTAGCGATTTAACTAGATTTGTATAGAGAAACTTCTGAGGGTGCGGTGCATAAGATTGGAATTTATTCTGCAAGAATGGGTTCAAAAGGTAATGCCTTAGAGAGGTTCCTGACATAAAAAATTTAAATCTTTTTTTTTTTTAAAAAGTGGTTTTTTGGGTTAACTATTTTACAATTCTGTTGCAAACAGAAAGTAGTTACGTAGAACTAAAATAAATTTTAATTAATGATGTATAATTATATTAATTTATTATAAAATAAATGGTAAAATAATTATAAAAGTGTTGTATATATATTATCGCCTTTCATTTCCTTTGCCTCTATTAGATTATTTATAAGAATCGGATATAAAAATTAAAAAATAAAAAAAATAAAAAAAAAGGTCAAGTAAACAACTTAAAGGTTCAAAAGCCCAAAACATAAGAGTCTAGAAACCCAAATGATACTACACCGTGGGTCCAGGATAGAGATCGGCTGCATTTGATGCTAAGCATATTTCAAAATATTTGAGGATATTTATGAATAATACTATAATAGCGAGTTAAAATATTTGAATGAATTTTGTGTAAGAGTGTAGGTCTCATTGAAAAGGTGAATAGTAATGAATTCATATATGTATGAAATAAGTTGAGATATGTTTAACTTTTTATTAGAAGTTGAAAAAGTAATTGATCTCATCAATTGAGATAAAATACGCTTTTTATTGAATTCTAGAGCCTATAATAATAATAATAAAAAAGATAATCACGTAACATAGAGTTGAACATAAAACATTTTTTGAAAATTTTATATTATTCAAGAAATTCATTTAATCAATTATAAATATTGTGAAGTCCACTCTACATTTCTGCCGCTCTTGACCTTAGAATTTGGTTAAGAATTAAGAACTACAGAGAATCCAAATCCGTGGATCCATACAAGAAAACTCAATTGCAAGTCTTCCCAACCGATCGTATTTAATCCCACAAATCTCACATTCATGACCGTAAAGTTGCACATTAGATAGAACAAGCCCGCGATGCCCTGTTCACTGCCTGCTGACTATTGTTTATTAATCTCCAAATTGACGAGACAACTACCGTCTCAAAGAACCAAAGTGTTTGCCTACTTGATCAAAACATGATATTGTTCATCTGCTTTTAAAACTTCCAGTTCAGAGAATATTAGCTATGTTTGGATTATTGAGATGAGTTGAGTTATGAATAGTGAAGAAATTCATATGCCTAACTCATCTCATAAAACTAATTATACAAAAGATGATTGTTCATTTCTTATAAACATGTCCAAGACTTTATCCACAGATAATATGAGATTGTTCCTAACACTCTCCCTCACGTGCAGACCAGTATTTTTTCTAATTCTTATTACAAGAAAAGTAATGTGAACTCGCATTCGTCTTGTGACAGATTTTGATACCATGAAAATAGTGATAACAAGTTGTTCGATGAAATGCCTCTTCACACGTGAGAGCCTTTGAGAGTCTGTTTTATTTATATACTAAGCATATTACATCAATACATGAGTGTTTGTACCGATTGGAGACCTAGGATACATAAGGTAACGTTGTAGAAATGGAAAGCAATAACAATACAATTATGATGTTAGCCGTTGCATGATCAATGGAGATGGGCTGGCTGTTGCACGATTCATGGAGAAATGTAATCTGGTTGTAGCGGTTGGTTCTTTATATGGGAGGTAGCCGTTTGGTTCTTCACAAGGTAAGTTTCCTTCTAAATTGTCGTGTTAATAAATAATAATATTTTGTATATTTGATTTAACTTTTTTAAGATGAGATGAGTTTAATTTTATTTTTTATTTTTTATGAGAAGTTAAAAATGTAATAGTTCCATCAATCATTGAGTTCAGATAAACACAACCTATACAGTGCCTGGACCATGGGATCAAGTTTCTTCACAACCCCATAACCATTAGGACATTGCAGAAGTCTTGTACTTCCTACTAAACAGAATTCCATCACAAATCCTGGTGCAGAACAGAACAGCACGCCTAAAACAGCATATTCTTTTCCCAATCAGAAGTCACAGTGAGAACATTCAAGTTGGCTTTACATTAAAGACTTGATAAAAGGGGTTAAGTCCTCGGTTCCATCAGAGTGAAATTGAATGACCTTCAGAAGTATTGGAAGGAAAGGAAGTCCTTGAGTCGAGGGACTGAAGTGCTCTCACAACTTCAAACATGGATGGCCTTTTGTCTGGCATCACAGAAGTGCAACCCATAGCGATTTCTAGAGCCGAAAGCATCTCTTGTTGGGAAGACTCTGATATGTTTGGGTCAAGAACTTGGTACGCCCCATTGGTAATGTTAACTTTCCTTCGCACCCATTTCACGATATCAAGAGATTCTGCCGGTTCTGCTTGCTCGGCTTTTCGACCACTCACAAGCTCTAACAATACAACACCAAAGCTGTAAACATCCATTTGCTCAGTTGCCTTCTTGCTGTACCCACATTCTGCAATACAAACACAAGAAGACCATCTGGACCTCAAATATCATAGCGTATTCACAAAGCATTCAATATACTTGCCAAAAATTTATATGGCTTTTCTATGGTGATGTGGTGTTTTCATGAGTCAATTAACCATTAATTCAGAAAGGGCGTATTTATTTAGAGGTGATTTAGCAGTAAACAATTGCGCCTAACCACTTTAGCAGTTCTTCGCATTTTCCTTCTAAGGTAACTTATAGAAAGCATTCCCTGGACCCAAGAATTTAAAAGGTGATTTTTCCATGACCCTCAATGTCAGGGTTCAGAAAATAGTAAATCAGTTAAACGAGAGAGAGGGAAAGAGAGAGAGAGATTCGGACATTCAAATGCCACTAGGTATCATAAGACTCTAAAACAAGAGTTACTCTATTACCACATTTTGGGCAGAACCTGCTAGGCAGTGGCATTTCACTCCTAACCACAACTCATCTGCGCTGATTCTTCAACTTCAGTCGGGTCAGACTTTCAGTGGAAGTACTTTTAATCATTACAGTTACGTAGCAAAATACCTATTAAAACTTGAGTAGGTCTCATCAGATCTCTTACCTGGTGCATTGTAACACGATGATGCAGTTTCAGAAGCCATGGTTGACTGAAATGCGGCTTCTCCCACAATTATGTTGAGTGCGAAATCTGTGAGTTTTGGCTCAAAATCTGCATCCAGCAGAATATTATTTGACTTGAGATTTCTGTGAAGCAAATGTGGGGAATAATCCTTCTGAAGATATGTTAATCCCTGAGCAACCCCAATGGCAATTCTTAATCTCACATCCCACTGCAACACAAAACCTGGCCTGTGAATCAGATCCCCTAAACTCCCTTTTTGCAAGAACTCGTAAATTAGAAGGATCGAATCATCAGAACGGCAAAAACCAAGAATTTTAACGATGTTCTTATGTCTGATCTTGGCTAATGTCTTAATCTCTGCCTTCAAACTTTTGAATGATTGGCTCCCATAATTAACAAGCTTCTTTATGGCAACAAGTTCACCACTCGGTAAACCTAAAATGTATACTCTACCAAATGCACCACTTCCTACTGCACCCTTTTCATTCATTCCCATAACTAATTCATGCTCGGTGACTCTAAGAGGATAGAAGAAGATCATACGCCAACTTCCCGTTTGAGATCTCTGCTTGGAATGTCTGTGATACAAAAAATACCCAGCAGCCACAATCAGACTCCCAAGACCAAAAGCTACAGATATCAGAGCATATGTCAACGTTGCAAGACCAGCAGTCTGGTGTCTTGGCTGGTCATCAGAACAAGAATTGGGTAATCCTGGGCCACAAAGTTCAGGGTTTCCTTCCAGAAATGAAGCCGGGAGACCTGAAATCAAAGAGAATGGGACTCTACCGGATAGTTGATTGAAGGAGACATTGAAGAGGGCCAGCTTCAAGTTTTGAAGCCCTTGGGGAATGGGACCGCTGAGATTGTTATCAGAAAGATCAAGGTAAGTTAGCACTGGTAAATCCGCAAGGGATGGTGGAATTTCTCCAGTAAGGCTGTTGTCCGCGAAAGACAATGAAACTAGCTTCCTGCACTTCTTCAACTCCGGAATTTGGCCCGAGAGAGAATTGTGTGAGAGATTTATAATACTCATAACGGGTGAATCGCAAAAATTAGGAGGAAGTTCACCATATAAACCATTAAGAGATGCAGAGAATCTGTATAAGCTCTTAACCATCCCAAGTCCCTGAGGAATTCTACTAGTGAAACTGTTGTTGTCTAGTTGAACTTGCTCCAATTGGGCAGCCATTGATACCGAATCAGGTATTTCTCCAGAAAATCTATTGTTTTCAGCTCGAATGAGCTTGATTTTGGGCAATGACCATAACCCGTCTGGGAAATCGCCAAATAATCCATTGTTCTGAACCTGAAACCTCTCAAGATTTATACATCCACTAATGGAGTTGGGTATGGGACCACTGAAGAAGTTTGTATGGAGACTCAGGTTTATAAGGCCTTTTTCATTACAGATGCCATTTGGGAATGGCCCCAAAAGCATATTCTGTGAAACATCCAAAGACACCAGTTTCTTAAGAGATGACCCTAGTGTCTGAGGAACCTCGCCGGTCAGATTGTTTTGGGAAAGGTCCAAAATGGTCAAACTTCGCAAACCCACAAAAGAGTCCGGGATTTCACCATAAAAACTAGAGCTTTGCAAAAGAAGTTGCTCGAGCTTCTCGAGCTTCCCAAAGTCACTGGGAAGCTCACTAACCAAGTATGCATTTTGAGACAAATCAAGAACAAGAAGCTCGGTGAAGTTACCAAAAACAGCAGGTAGACTACCTGAAAGCAAGTTGCTTCCCAAGTTGAGTACTTCAAGGTTCTGCAGTGAGCCAATGCTTTCTGGAATCTTTCCTTCAACATGGTTTCCGCTGAGATCAAGCACTTTCAAAGAACTAAACTGAGAAATCTGAGATGGGATTGGACCCCAAATGAGATTATTACTGAGATTCAGAGTCTCCAAAGTATTGCATTCAGAGAGATGAAGAGGAATGGGTTTGTTAAAAACATTGTCAGCAAGATTGAGGTGAGAAAGATAGGGAAGCTCACAGATTGAAGAGGAGATTTCACCAGAAAGGTTTAAGCTTTGAAGGTTGAGAGAAGTAACAGAAAGTGAAGGGGTGGAAACGCAGGAGATACCAGTCCAGTTGCAATAATGGGTAGCTGAGGCATTAGACCAGCTAGAGAGAGCATTCTTGGAGTCTTCAATGGAGGCCTTGAAGGTTAAAAGGATATCTGCCTCAGACGAAGCTGAGTTAAGAATAAAGAACGATAAGATTAGAGAGAGAATAAGTGAGTATGTGCAGGTAGTGGCCATTGGAGGTGACTGTGAGAGAGCTTGGATCTATTCTTTTCAATCTTTCCTATATATCCGTGAAGTGCGAAGATGCGAGTCAGAGGAATAGATTACTGGACGTTGATGGGGTCGAGGGTATCTTTGCAAAGTTACAAAATGTCATCATAACTTTTGAGGATTTCGTATAAGTTCCAAGAAAGCTCTCCCCTCGTCCGGTCCCACCCAATAAAGAAAGAGCAGAAAAGTAAAAACAGTAAATTAAATTGTCACGAATTATGCAAAAATGTCAATCGGTTGTCTAAAGAAAAGAAAAATCTCTCCTTTTTAGGGTGGAAGATGTGTTGCCGTTTGAATTTTGGAACATTACTTTGTAAAGAGTAGCAGCGGTTATTTCTTTGAGTTAAAGAGCTGTATTTTATTACTATTTATAAATCATTTTAAATTATTCACAAAATTAATTCATTTATCCAGCACACTGATTGATATAGGCTTTGCAGTATTTTATGATCAGCATAGTGACGGGGGTAACCGAGATCGATTACCCACGTTCTATATCTTATGTGTTAGACTTGATTTGGCCTTTCACCAACCATACCAGAACCCTATTATCAGAGGGAAATTTTCAGATACATAGAAGCTAGTGCAGTAAATCACCCCTAAATTGTAGCCGGGAAACCATTCTAAAATTTGTTTACAAAATAGTCAAAAGTATCTTACTTTTGCAATTATCATAAAAGCCTTATGGATCTAAATATATATATATTTATAAACACACACACACAGAGACGCATAATGCAAATGAAAAAGAAAAGAAGACCATGGTCCATCGCATGTGATGACAAGACTCCACTTCTCACGTGCCAGCACGAGAACTCTTTTCAACGACATAGGTTTGCTAATGTCAAAGTCTGTTGGTTAGAAAAATGAGAAAGGGCCTTATTATAATAAAAATACTGATAATAATTATATCATTATTGGAATAAAATATCCAAATCAGAAAATAAATATACTGGTCACTTATTTATTCTTAACGAGTTTCCAAAAAAAAAAAAAAAACTATCTCCTCTCACGGTCAATAGATTCAATTATAATACTTCAAATTTTTTATGGGATAAAATTGTATCTAATTTCTGTAATGTTGTATTCAATCAGAAAATATGTTTAACCAGCTAATTTAAACCATTTCCAACAAATATAGAATTGGTATTTTATACATATTTCAATTAGGAAAGTATAAGGGGATTTTCCCCACAAGGCCCAAGAGGCCCTATCAAGTCCGATCCGGAGCACAAAGTCATTAATCCAGCCCACTATGAGACTTCTCTGTACATGATCTGTAGAATGGATGGTGCTGTAAGGGATGTGATTCGTCAATTTAAGACTCCTCGAGTAGTGTCCAGTCCTCAAGTACCCGCCCTCATAACATACGTGATATATGGAGAATTATTGATTTACTAACAAAGAATGCACGAACTAACCAAAGGGAAGATAGATTGAGAGAAGGAAGTTGGAGAACCACGCCGTATTAATGGTTCTGCTACCCGGACAACACGCCACATTAATAACGCCATTGTAGAGCCACGCCGCATTTAAAAACTCTGACAAAAGAAACAGTATGGGGAACACCAAATTCATGAAAGCAGGCACGAGTTGCTCCTTATACCTATAGTATAAATAACAGATCTCATGTATGAAAATATCATCTCTGATTCTTATACTCTCTTACTTATTTACTATACTCAAAGAATACTTACTAACTTTGGTATCAGAGGTTCCCCAGCCATTAGGCCACCTTCTCAAAACCGCAATCTTTTCTACTTTGTGCATGGCCTGTTTTCAAAAACTTGAGTTGATAGAGCTTCGCCTAAAGATGTGCGAAACACAACGTTAACAGAAAGATTTATATTTATAAAAAGGAAAATGAAAGATTTATATTTATAAGTCAATGTAGAAAATGCTTACATTGTATAAATTAATTTTAAAGATAAATTTTAAATTTTGAATATTATAAATCAAATCTTACAATTTAAATGATGAATTATTCAACTCAGCAATCTTACACCACACACCTGCTAATGTGGGTCTTTATTTTTTATTTTTTTATTTTTTTCCTCAGAAGTGCATGATGTAGGATTGTTGAGTTAAATTTTTCTTAAATGATATGAATATTGTGCTTTATACAACGACTTAAAAATATCATGACTTTGTAAAAAATTATGGACCAAAAACTTTATTTATTCAACACAATCAATCTTGTTTCTTACCGTGTTTATTAAGATGAATCCCATGACTCGTTTTCATTAGGGGAGTAATAAGTCCAATTTGGTGCGGGTTTAAACAATTTTTTAAATTGAACCAATATATACCGATTTTAAAATTTTAAAAACCGATATAGACTGATTCATTATCGAAACATGAAACTTTAGATTTTTCTAATTTCAGTCTAGATTTTTTTGATTTATTGTTTACACGTGCTGCTCTACATAAGTTGATCAAATGTGAGTATATATGATCAAATGTATAAATATATTTATAAACATATATATTATAATTTATTATGCCAAATATATATTTATCAAAAGTAAGTTTATATTTAATAACTTAATATTAATGTTCATGTTTAAAATTAAAATTTATATGTTATATCAAATATTGTATTAATTAAGAAATGTTATTACATTTCATAATTTATTCCATTCATTTTGCCTCTTGACGTGACACCATATTATGATGTCACTTGATTTATTAAAAAAAATAAAAAACGTAAGTATAAAATGATAGAAGAAATCTAGGGTTTTAATTTTCTTTCTTTTGACATTTTCGAGCCCACGTGGGGTATACATGAAAAAGAATCCATTTTCAGAAAGAAAAGGAAGGGGAAAAATTCAAGGCCCGGTTAGCAAAAAAGGGATACGGACAGAGTGTGTGGTATAAATTAGGGCATAGCAGTATTACTTATATTAACAGACATAAATAATAAGTTTAAATTATCATATTGTATTAATTAACAGTTTATCATATAATATAAAAATTATATAGAAATATTTGATATATAATATAAAAAATTAAAAATATATATGGATCAGTTCATTTCAAACCACTTTTTAAAAATATAAAAAAATCAACTTTAATTCTTTGAAAACTATTACCGGGACAAATTCACCGATTCAATCAAGTTGAGTTGAACGGTTGAATCAATTTTCTATTTTATTTTACATCTCTACTTTTTATTAAAAATTAGTTGTATAGGGTGAAAATTTAAAAAAAAAAAAATTAAGAAGAGATTTGAATAATGAGTTGAGATAAGGTGAAAGTTAAATAAAATATTATTTTTATTTTAATATTTTAAAAAATTAAATTATTTATTATATTTTATATAAAAATTTAAAATAATTATAATAATTAAATAAAATGATATAATGGAAATACTCTCTTAATCCAAATAATCCGTAAGTTTATATAAACATAGTAGCCAACGCTAGATCAGGCACTCGTAAAGTTGTTGTCTTGTCTCCCTGCTGCGCAAAAAGTGTGGTTAGCAAGGTCAAACGGCTGTCGTCGTCCTCCACCAATAGAGATGGTACACGGGCTGTACAGAGTAAAAAGCGTGGAGTTGAAAATGTCAGTGAGTAGCTTTTTCTTCAAGTTGACTCTTATCATGTCTCTGCATTTGGGAATTGGGATCGACGTTTTGCTGTGGGAGTTTGAGGTGAAATGACAATCCATTTATTGCAGTTCTCTGGCAAAATCTAGAGAAAAATTATACTGTCATGTCTGCCTCCACATACTTCTTTCGCACTAAACTACAAGTTACAAAGGCACAAGAAACAATCACTTTTTTTTCTTTCTTTTTTGATCTAAAAATGTTCAGATATTTTCTTCAATAATTTTGCTATAAATCATTTACTGTTCATCTCGCATACTGTATAATTATAATTTTTTATAGAAGTATTTTTAATATATAAATATTTTTCACAGAACATTGTGGGATGTTGAATAGTCAAAAAATTTTTCCCGATATGTAGGCAGGACACTTTACAGTCTGACTAATTATGGCCTTTATAGTCCTTTTGAATTGAGTTGTGTTACTCATCCGTCGACCCTTTTTTTTCTTGGGTATCCATTATTGTCATTCAAATGCCACAGAACTATCGTTTATGGTACCATATATTTGTTATGATATTATGGTCACGAATTTCATAAATGCGTCCTATTGACTGAAAGTTCAAGAATGTCAGCCCTTGAGACGGAACTCTTGGCGACGTAAAATATAGTATAATAAGCCAGGACTAGAAGTAGTTTATACAATATTTGATGTTCCTCTTTTTTAATGCATTCCAATTTGTTCCTTTAGAAGAGAGTGAGAGAGAGAGAGATTAAACTTAAAGCATCCGAGGGCATATATATATTACACATTTCCCTGTTTTAGACTTTGGATGCTTGTGATTTTTGCTAAGCAATATTCCCCATAAAACAAGTCTTCTAGTCCCAACAAAGGATTTCGAAGGTGCCCTTTTTGTCTTTGACACAGAAACCAGACATGATTATGGTGGGTGTAAGCCAAAGGTGCTATAATCAAATTTCACTTATTGAAATGAAGAAAGCTATATGGATTAATAATGCCCACTCTTAAAACCAACATTACTTTCAGTAGTCGGTGGACAATCATGGGGACATCTCTCTTCATTGCTTCGTGTTGCTTTCCATGTTGATGATGTTCCCTCGATGATCCTTTATGCCCTTCAACTTTTTATTTATTTTTTCTTTTTTTTCTAAGCTGGCCCAAAGAAAGTGTTGAGGATTTCATTTCAATACTCGGAAAAAGTTACATAACCAAATTTGATCCGACTAATTGGAATTCCACACACCCGAAAAAAGAGCATGCTCGAAAAGATAATTAGGAAGTGACAATTATTTGATCAATTCCAATTCGTATCATCATGTAAACCAGTTCTTGCAGCACGGATCCAACTTTGTAACACCCTCATTGAGCTAAAACAAGGCATGTTGAATAAAAATAATGGTGGAAGTTACTTTTTTTCCACAAAAAAAGTCAAGCTTTAATTATTATTTGTAGATACCTTTATACGGAAGCCTTCTTTCTAGAGGGAATATTGCAATCTTTTTTCAATCTTCAGCCTTTGCCAAATGATTCCCGCGGGTCCACGGCGATATCCTCTTGAAACAGCAACTGCACAACCACCATATACCAAACAAAATTAAGGAAAGAAAAGGCATCAAAGAAAGAATCCTTTTTTATTATTTCCATCTTGCTGTTGGAAAGCAACTTTGTTTACGCTGTCAAAACTACTATCAAAAGATATGTCATTCCGTGCTCCTCGATCCCGGCCTTACAAGCTACTGCGTCTAAAACATTTTACAGTGCTGCAAAAGCAATTGCTTCGAAAGAGGATCACCCTCACAAATGGGAAACACAGTCAAAAGCTGTGTGCTTAGAGGCCATGGAACGCGTTGGTGGTCTTGCTATATTAATTTGGAGATTTCTTGATAGGTAATTGTGCCAATGGTTCTTTTAGTTTACCAGTCCCAATCTCTAATCCCATATAATTTTTGTTGTTTCACCACATAAGCGCTCAGACGTTTGCAAGGCATTGTCAGAAACATTGCATCACTCAAAATAAAAAAACCCTTCTACTAGCCGAGGAGTTCCAAGACAACGGGCCGAGCTTTTCAACACCAACAATCCACGACTCTGAAACCGGGGACATACATTCACATTAACACGTGAAATTCAATGGCCCACAAAAGTATGGGAAAAAAATAAGTGCTACATAAGTTTTGGGTATGAATTGGTAATCCAGCAAGCGAAGTCTCCCATTCCACACATACATCGCGAGTAACTATAAGAAGATGATCGAAAGAAAGGGGAAAAATAATGAAAGTTATCAACGACCCAATTTCTGTGACACCGTTTTAAATCCACGAAGAACATATACCTGTAGAGACCACTGAAAGCAGTGCACACAATATTGCATATACATGCCATTGGAAACGGAATACCATTTTTCAATGTTCTACCAAGGAACGGCGCAGCCAACCGAGATTTAACATTACAAGTAACACCAAACTAGAGCCAATAAAGGAATCCTCAGTTCCTCACAATAGTCTTCTCCTAAAGCTGTCCTCACTACCATGACTTCAGCCATTTTTATCAGCGAAGGACACGTACATGACAAGCAGCCAACTTATATAAAGACACATGGATAGAGAAAGGAGCATCATACTCCAGTTTTCCAAATATGAATCCTAAATTTTATCAAGCTTTTCTGCCTTCACGACAGGGTTGGCTTTGGCAATAGCATCCCGGGCAGTAGACCTATAATCAAAGGGGCAATCATGCTTATCAGAATAGCGATGAATTGCACAGAACAGGTTTCCGCACTTGCAATTAAAGCCGGTTAAACCAACACGCTTTCGACAAGTTGTGCATCTAGTGGATCCCTCTTTCATAGGCATCTGAACAAAGTTGCTTAAGGATGAATCACTTGATGGTTCTGTTGAAAGGATCTTTCTCTCCACTGGTTCAGCCTGTACATCCACCGCACCCATAACAACAGGCTCCTTTTCACTACTGCTAGAGCTGCCGTTCACTATGCTTCCTATTGATGAGGCCGCAAGTTTGACTTGCTCCTGCTGCATGAGCTTGTCCTTGTAGCATTTGGAACACATATTCATCGTTGCAGCCCTTCCAAAGAAACCACAGCTGTTAATGCAAAGAATAGGGCGTTCAGGTGCATGGCATCCTGTTTCATCATGAGACTCCATCTTCTCTAATTTCCTGCAAGAACGCCAAATTGAGATCAGAGGCAAGAATAAAATAACAATTACAATACCATATAGCAATCTTTGAAACCAAGGAAAAGGAGTACATACTTAAGAGACAAGCAAGGACATGAATCCATGAATACAAGCAAACTACGGGGCAAGCTCAGGTGCATATAAAAGGCAATTGGGGAAGCCATAAAAATGGTAAAGAAAACTAAATGCAGTTGATACGATTTGCGTAATTCTATCAATAAAAATCAATTTTCATCATACACAATCCTATGGAACGTGCATCTGGGCTGCAAATGGAAAAAAACAAGGGCGTTCATAACTTAAGTAACATAGACTTTCTTGAATCAAATTGAAACTCGGAAAGAGTTTAAACAGAAAGAAATGCAAAAACTGAAGGCGCATGACATCTTCTTTTTCCATTTTTTTGGGTTTTTTTTTTTTTTTTTTGGGGGGGGGGGGGG
>QEOT01122253.1:2770-24280 GCA_003123785.1 Pterocarya stenoptera | reverse complement strand
GGGTAAAGTCATATAAATTTACTGAAACCATCTAGAAAGGTTACATAGTAACGATACCCTTCAATGGAAGAAATTGGAGAAGGCTCACAAACATCAGAAAATATTAGATCTAAGGGATTAAAAGAATGCGAAGGGGATAAATGAAAGGGAAGATTGTGACTTTTACCATATTGACAAGAGTTGCAAACAATAAATGTCTTATTTTTTATGATAGGAAGCTTATTAGAAAAGACAATGGTGTTAGAAGGATGACCAAATCTACTGTGCTAGATGTCCAACGAAGTTCGTTCACTAACAAAAGCATTTTTTAATGAGGAACCAGTTGATGAAGGAGTGAAGAAGGCATAAAGTCCATCTTTAGTTGGTCCTTGGAGGAGGATGTTCCCCGTATTAAGATCCTTCCCACAAAAGAAATCACGAAAATTCAAAGAAAACATAATTATCTTTTGTGAATTTACGAATGGACAAGAGATTCTTCTCAGTGGAATGAGCATGTAAAAGTTGATTTAAGAACAAGGATTTGGTAAAGGAAAGAAACTTGGATGAACCAACATGATGAATTGGTAAATCTGCACCATTACGCACACAGATTTGATCCATGCCAACATATTCATCAGAATGGATGGTCAAATTGTTGATGTCTGGAGTGAGATGATGAGTAGCAGCTATATCCGAGTACCAACTTGAATCTTGGTTCTGCGTTGTGGTCACATGGGCCTGAGGTTTGTGTGCTGATTCAGTCTAATATGAGAAATCAAACTGGTGGTAACCTTTTAGGGTCATGTGATCTAGTTTGTTGCAAACTTGACACACAAGTCGAGTGTTGTTAAAGTTGGATGAGTGGCTAGATGATGAACCGCGTCCACGCCCCCTTCCTCTTGAGAGAGAGTTTGATTGATTGAAAGACCGATTGGTGAAGTGTTGCTACAAACGTCCTTGGCTGGTAGAGTCACTGGCAGCAGTGTTAGCTGTGGCATTAGCAAGATCAGAGGGATTTTGCTATTGAAGCCATAACTCATAATGGAGAAGATGCCCATAAACTTCTTGAACATTCAATGGACCAAGTCATGTAGTAAGAGAAGTGATCTTGGGGTCATATCTTGACCCAAGTCGTGGGCTTTAGAAGGCTGGGCCCAGTCCCCAATTTCAAGAGGTAATGTTTCATCCAATGGGACCTGTTGGTGATTTAGTTGTATACTCTGGTCATAAATCTAATGTTGTTGCTAATGATATGAATTTTAGAACTGAATCACAATCTAATCATGAATTTGAGAGAGACAGGATCAAAGATGATATGAGAAAGGACTTTTGTTCTGACTCGGAAGACCCTAACAAGTCAGTTAGCAAGCTTCCAAAAAGGAGCTCTTCCAGGACTGTTATCCGTCCTTCCAAACTTAATCTATGATTATCCCTTTTTATTTTTTGGAATATTAGGGGAGTTCGCACTTCCCAGATGAGCTTGAGGAAAATCATAAAAAAATTTAAACCTAATATTCTATCTCTGGCAGAGCCCTTTATGCTAGAAGATAAAATTTCAAATTTTTTAGGGAGTTGCAGTTGTGATTTGTTTGTCACTAATGAAATGCATGGTGGAAAAATTTGGTTGTTGTGGAATTCTACCGTTTCTGTTCATTGGCTAGTTGGGTTCAATCAATTCCTCTCTGTGAAAGTTGAGGAGAATGGGCATGAATATGTTTTAACAATTGTGTATGCAAAGTGTAATCAGCTTGAGAGGAAGAACCTTTGGGAGGATCTGGAAGCGGCTAGATTTGGTAAACTTCCTTGGGTTGTTTGTGGTGACTTCAATATCATAAAAAATGACTCAGAATGAAGGGGTGGTCAACCCCGTCCATTTGCTATGATGGAAGATTTTAACATGTGCATTTAAAATTGTGGTTTGCTAGAAATGTCCTACAAAGGATCGAGGATGACCTAGTGTAATGGTCAAGCTGGATTCGCTCGCAGTTGGACCAGGTTAGATCGATGTCTCATTGACTGTATTTTTTTTAACAGTTTTTCTAATATTTTTATTAGGTTTTAGCTTGTACTACTTCTGATCATTCTCCGTTGGTGATTCAAACAAGTGAAGACCCTTTCAGGTATGGCCTTGTCCTTTTCGTTTCCAGTATATGTGGACTGATCATGTGGATTTTCTTCATCTTGTTGAGAGGGTGTGGAAGCAATAGGGGAATGGTTTTGGTTTGGTTAAATTAGCTTGTAAGTTGAATCAGGTTAAGGCGGCTTTCAAGGAGAAATAAGAATGTGTTTAGTAGGACTAATATCATTATCAGAGATTTAGAGCAACATATTGAGAGACTAGAAAATAGTCTTTAAGTTGTTATAATACTGATGATGATAATGATCTCATGGTTTCTAAGATGGAGATTTTAACTTGGATGGGTAGAGAGGACACCCGTCTGTCGTATATGGCTAAGAAAAGTTGGTTGAAAGATGGAGATCAAAACTCAAAATTCTTTCATGCTTATCTGAATCCTAAGAATTACAAAAGGGTGAAAATATGTGTTTATATGATGGTACCTTATTAGATTCCCCCTTTAAAATTCATCAGGTTGCTGTGGATTATTTTACCCAATTTCTGTGTGTTAGGGGCAGTAGAGATTTGCCCTTGTTAAGTGATTTGATCTCTCTTGTGATCATTGAAGATGAGAATTTGGCATTTTGTAGAGTTCCTTCTCTTAAGGACATTAGGGAGGCTCTTTTTAGTATCCCTATTGATAGCAGTTCTGGCTCGGATGGCTTCGGATCTGGATTCTTTAGGTTCTGTTGGGATTTGGTTAAAGATGATTTATTGGAAGCCATTTCTGATTTTCTTTTTCCAAAATTATTCGTTACCAAGATTTTATACTGTCTCTTTTATTGTCTTTATTTCTAAGGTAGACAAAAATTCCAACCAAAATACAAAATACCCATAATGTTCTGAAACAAAGACCGAAACTAGAAATAACACAAGATCAAAACTCGCAACAAAAATAGAACAAGGAACCACATGCAAGTAAAATATCTATAAAAAAGAAAAAAGAAAGAAGAAATTATCATACTTGGGACATCCTAAGCGCAATGCAGATAAGGAAGTCCAATTTGGTCCATTCTAAGAAGACCACTTAACTGGCAAGGCAGAGTATCACAGTCAGCAAACCAATCCATATTTAAACCCCCACCACCCCTCTTAGCAAGAAAATCAGCCACAACATTCTCTTCACGATAGATATGGCTTACACAATTTTCCATGCAAGCAAGATAGGAGAATAATTCATCCCAATACTCTTCCAGGTACCAAATATTACACTCACCTTTAATAATCTAGTTAACAAGTAGCTAAGAATCCATCTCAATCTCAACCCTAGAAAAACCAAGTTGGTAGCACCTCCTAATCCCCTACAACATACTTCTTATTTCAGCAAAATTATTGGAACCATGACCTAAATGAACAGAATAAGCCACCTAAAGCCTACCACAATTATCATAAGCAACATCCCCAGCACCGACCGGCCCAGGATTACCCAAACTACTTCCATCAGTGTTAAGCTTCACCCAACCTTATTAAGGTCTAGCCCATCTCACCACACCAACCAGCTTAGACTTAGGTAAAAGAATTGGAATATCCATTCTATTTAAAATAGCACCGTCCTAATTAAACTTTCATGATCAGAAGCACAATTCGACGGATGCAAAAGTTAATAACTTTCCAAATCGACTCAATGGTATCAACCTTATCTTCATACCGAGTTTTACATCTCCAATCCCAAATTTTTCAAGAAAAATAGAAGGGAAAAGCCCAAATATAATACGAATCTGAGAAGACTTACCTATTCGATGAAATTAGAAATTAATTTGCTCATTCCAAGTATGAAAAGCAACCATGTGCACACCTAAATGGATAGCAGCCATATGCCAAAATTTCCTAGCAAACTCACAATTGCAAAGCACATGATTTAAATCCTCCGTATGACCAAAAAAATAACAATTACATTTAGAAACCATCGGATACTAACATTTCTAGTCTTCTCATCAACACTTAAGCAATTATTAATAACCTTCCACATTATAATAGAAATTTTCTTAGGAAGGTTGGTATGCCAAATCCACTGAGCCCAAGTTAATGGGGGAGCCCCCTAGGTTTGTTTATTTCCTTATTTGTATCACCCATATGTCTGTTGTAACCACGGTTTTCTTCTGCCACAAGTGAGGGCAATCAATAAAATTGGGGTATCGTCCTTTTCTTAAAAAATACAAAAAAGACCAGCCAAAACATACTGATGAGTTCACAATCAGAGAGGGGTTGCCCAATAGCAGCAGGGGTGTCTCCAAAGGATTTCATCTAATGGTATGAGTACCCTTTTTGAAGGAAGTAGGACTAATGCGCAATTAAGTGATGCACGCTTGAGATTAGATCAAATACATGTTTTCCAAGGTTTGCCAAACCTCTAGAGAGGTATGAAGGCCAACCACTTGGGCCAAAACATCCTTTGTTAGTGAGGAAATGAGAGCTGGTAACAAGATTTGGTCTTCTTGTTGCCACTGTAGGTATTCTGGGTTGGTTGAGATCACTGAAGTGCTGTTGTCAACAATTGTAGGTGGTAGTGGGTTGAGAGATCCATCCACATAGCCGAAGAGATGTTGGCCTTCAAGGTAAGGTATGAGTTGTGCTCTCCACAATAAATAATTTTCTTTGGTAAGTTTAATGGTGATAAGATGGATGATGTTGGTTGGTGGAATAATAGAGTGTGGAAGGCATTGGAGTGGAAGAATTAGTGTTGGTTGAGAATGATGCAGCCATAGGTGTAGAAAAAAAAAAAAAAAAAAAAAAGATGCGAGTCACTCAAGCTCTAGATACCATGAAAGAGTATGAAAATATTCTATTGTATTTCTTACAGATTTTTACACACATAGATGGTATCTTATATACACGTATATGGGCAATCAAAATAAATGTGCTAGCTCGCTACATGCAAGGCTGATAGCCTTAAGTTACGGGTAAAGAATCACTATGGCTTGATTGTCAGTGAATAGATGATTGACTTAAGCTGGAGGCCTTGATTGACTCTGCTTGATTGTCGTGGACATGATCTTCACTGGTAGGTGACAATTGAGCTCAATATTTTTTGTACGTTTTCTCCTGAAATACAAGATTAGCATAAATATGAAAGGTTGCTTGATTATCAGTTCAAAAGAGTAATACAGCTTTATTACGATCAACAGGAAAATTTTGAAGAAAATGTAGAATCCAAGTGCGTTGATGCACAACTGAAGCTTTGGATCTATACTCAATTTTAGTAGATGATCGAGATACAATATATTGTTTCTTTGATTTCTAGGAAATCCGAGAGTGATTGAAAAACTCACATTGACTTGAAATGGAGCATTTAGTATCAAGGAAACTGGCTTAATTGGAGTATGCAAATGCCTTAAGATGTATATAAGATCACGCTCGAAAAAGAAAATGTATTGACCAGGAAAACCTTTGATGTATCGTTAAACTCCTTGAGCAACTTAAAAGTTTCATTTTTCAAAACTTTACAATTATTGTAATTATAAAGTTTCATTCTCTTCATATGCCTTGACAGTGAGTTCTACTCTGATCCCTTACAGAACTTTTACAATAATGCAGAAAGAATAAAGCATGGTCAATATTTACTATTAGTTGTTGATGTGTTTTTATGTCGAAGTCTCCTTGGACCAAATTCCTGCATCAGAAGTATATGACTAATGAAATCTCCTTGAACTTGTTGTGATCAAAACTTTTCATTCTAACTCTTTAAAAGCCATTTGCAATGTTCTCCCTATTATTCAAATTCAAATTCAATGGAACATTTGTAAGGGTAATTTAAACTTTTGGCATGAAAATTGGGTAGGCAACGACTCTTTAGCCCATAAAGTTTCCTAGTTTCCAAGTTCACCTTATCTCCCAAAAATGTTTGTTCTACCTTGGTTGGATCCATAATAATCTCTTGAACATTGGTGACAAATCTTTACTGCAGGAAGTTAACTCCCTTGTAACCCTTAGACCGGGTTTTGATATTAGAGTTTGGAATCATACTCAAGATGGCACATGTAAATGCAAAAGTTTGGTTAGGACTAGGTGACTAAAATGATAAGGTGTATCCTATAATTGTGTTTGTAATTATGGATGAATGTAAAATAATTATTGACTTTATCTATAACAACATTGAGTCTGTCTAGAAGTCTTAGAGGTTGTTTAGATAAGTCATCTATGTGAAATTTGAGTCCATAAAGATCTGTACTTATCCAGAACAAAAGCTAAACAAAAATCAGTTACTGTAGAGAAGAGTTATCGCAACATGTCAGCAATCTGTTAGGAAACATTCTCGCGATTGTGTCTGCCTGTCAACAGAATCCTACTTCAACTGGGACTCTTTTCAAATTGTTTATTTAAAGGATCCTACTGGTTAGGATCTGTAGAGATTCAGATCTACATATTTTCTAGAGAACTTTCTACTGTATATTTTGGTGAGAAAATTTCTTAGTGAGTTTTCATATTTGTGATATCTCTTTGAATGTGATCGTGCTTCAACTGTGAAAATTCCTTAGTGAGTTTTTATACTAAACTTAATGATATTGTTAATTTCAGGTTTAATCTCAGTGAGAAGGTAGAAGATTCAAAGGTAGTGAGAAATATTTTGAGGTCTCTACCTGAAAGATTTCGGCCTAAGATTATTGTCATTGAGAAAAGTAAGGATTTGGATGCAATAAAGGTTGAAGAGCTAGTCTGTTCCTTACAAACATATGAATCCTTACTTCCTCAATCAAGAAAATGTAAGTCCATTGCTTAAAAACAGTAAAAGATGATCAAGATGATTTTTTTAATGAAATTAAAAAAATTCTTGTTTAACAAAAAAGTTAATGGAAAACAAAAGTGAGGTAAAGAAATTTTTGCAAAGAAAAATTATTCTGAAAATTGAAATAAAGAAAAATTTGATAATAATAATAAAGTAAAGTGCTATGAATGTTCTGGTTATGGCCACATAAGAATTGAATGTCCAAATTTCAAGAAAAGTAAAGGAAAAACATTGAATGTCACATTTAGTGATAGTTCAGATTTTGAAAGTTCAAACTCATCATCTGATGATGAAAAATCTTTTATGGCCTTTTCTTCTATTGTGAATTATTTTCCTGAGTTTGGACTAACAAAATTTGAAAGTGGTTGTGATTACAGTGATTTGGATGTATCACTTATTGATTACCAAGAACTTAGTTTACAGGAAGTATACAATGATGTGTGTGAAGAATTGGTCAAATTAAAGAAACTCAACAAGAAGCTATTCAATAAATTTACTACTGTGGAGAATGAAAAAAGCAATCTCTCTGAGGCATTAAAAATTTCTGGTGTTGAAGTATCAATATTAAAATATCAAAAGGCAGTACTTGAAAAAGAATTGGAAAAGTTTCAGGAGTGCAAGAAAAAAAAGCAACACAGAAATTAGAAGAGATGTTGAGTTTTCAAAAATATAGTTGTGATCACAAGGGTTTGGGGTATATGACTTCCCGAGGTATGGAATTTAAAGGCTCATCATCCCCTACCACTTCATCAAAATGTATCATGTTTGTTAAAGGAAGTTAAGATGAGGAAGCTTCAAAGAAGGCCGTGTCTAAAACTCATGTTCCGAGAGCCTCACATGAGAGAACAATGACAAAGAAGCCCAACCAAGGTAAGTCTAATGGTAAGTTTACTCATACTTGTCATTTTTGTGGTATTATTGGCCATATAAAATTGTATTGCTTTAACTTGAATAAAGTGAAGAAAAATAGAGATGAAAGAAAGTTAAAAAGGAAGGGAAAGACTCTAGAAAATCAAGTTGATGAGATAAGTTAACAAATTACCTTCATAACTCTAAAGCTTGGTGAACTAGCAGAGTTTTGCTTTCACAATAAAGAAAATATCATACAAAGTGGTGTTGATGAAAAGAATAGGCCAAAATTTAAAGCAAAGTGGGTGGTCAAAGAAGATATCGTGTCACATTAATTGATAGAACCACTTACATGTTCTTGCATTCCTTGCATTTTATTTTTCTAGGACATGCATATTTTATTTTTCTGTTTTTAATTTATGTTTCTGTTTTCAGTTTTTAATAAGAAAAATAGTATAATTTTTTTTTTCTGGTTTGTTTCTAATTTTTTTTGGAAAGTGCATGTTTGATATGTCAAAGTTTTGAACACGTGTGTTCTCACAAAATAAAATTTTGAACTTATGCACCTCTCTACTTTGTGCAGTTCACTTTGTGCATACTAGCCCTTTAGGTCATCTTGACAGAGTTCATTTACAAAGTATTGTGAGAAACTTATGTGTATGCACCTTATAATTAAGTTCCATTTTTATTATTGAGATGCTCACCATAGAGGGTGTCCATGCCTTGAATTGACTAATGTTAGTTGAACCTAGTACAATAATAAAGAGATCTTCTTTTGCCAAACACAAATAGTTAATCCATATAGAAAAAGTCGGTGTTATATCATTCGAAAAAAGATAAACACCTTACACAAATCTATTCTTTAAGTCCTTACAGAAAAAATCGAGGATCTAATCATTGTGGAAAAAGATGAGTAACAAGACGTATAACATGGTTGTGCAAACTAGTGTTTGGAGGAGATACTCATGTATCTAGGCCCTAGCATAAAGTTTGACTTTTGGGGTGAGTGACAATCTCTTGGGAGCATCTATAAGAAGAAAATACTCATGAATAATTTTATCAAAAATATATTGAAAAGAAAAAGAAATAAAGAGTTACTTTTCTATATAAGTTTGCTTACTCACACACTCACATGAACTTTGACATTGATAATCTTATGAGGTTTGAACATCCATGGTGATTGTTGCAAATAAGAGGGTGTACTTTATTGAGTTTTATTTGTGAGTAACACCATGTTTTGAACTAAGATGCATCTAGGCATGTTACTTGCCACATTGCTTATATATATAAAAATAAAGATTTTGTTGAATTTTATTTATTTATTTATTTTGGTTTATATAAAATAAATAAAATGGTGAAAATATAAAATATATTATTTTTATGGTTGTTTAGTATGTTTTATTTTTATTTTTTTTTTATTTTGCATTTTGATGCACAAGTCTGGAAGGTGTGTTTCTGTTGGTCTGAGAGTTTAAGTCTTAGTGGGACGTTGAGTTGTGATGACTTACCCATGTGAGTTAACTAAGTCCTAGACTTAGTTGGAATTTGGAAATAAGCCGTGCCCCCCCTGCCCCGTTATTTTAGTCTTCACTCACCAACGATTTTCTCACTCTCTTCAATTTCTAGACAAACACCACTTCTCACCCTTATCGTGTCCTACTTCCTGGTTGTTTAGAATTCACACAGACCTTTTCGACTCCTTGATTCCGAGTCACGGTAAGTGTATTTCACATCTATATGCTCTCCCATTTTCATTTTAGGGCTCGGCGCATATGCATTTTAGGATCTGTAGAGATTCAGATCTACATATTTTCTAGAACACTTTCTAGTGCATATTTTGGTGAGAAAATTCCTTAGTAAGTTTTCATATTTGTGATCTCTCTTTGAATGTGATCGTGCTTCAAGTGTGAAGGATCAATGATTGGATTTCAACTACTGGAGTTCTAGGAGGAAATGCAATATTTGAAGATCGCCAGAGGTTCTGGCTGCTATCGCGGTAGAAGACAAACAGGTCATTTGTCTGGACAAGTAAGAGAGTCAAGTTGTAAAAGTTTTGTAATTGATGAGTACTTGCAATTGATTTTCAAATAATAAGATTGACTTTTCCTGGTTTGGCTGCCCCGTAGAGTTTTACCTTTAAAGAGTTCTTTAAAAAGTTTTCCTTCGTAACCAATCGTTGTGTCATACAAGTTTATTTATTTTATGTTATCAAGTGCATAATTAAAGACTAACCAATTTATTGAGTGAATTGGTAAATATTTCCGCTGCATTACCATACAAGAGACTTTGGTAATTTCAGCACATTTACCTTAAAATCTGTCTGGAACCTTTTTAGAGACTAATCCATGTCTTCCCTTTTGCGTCTTTTATTTGGTGTCATGGGATCCACACCAAGATCTCTATATTTGTTTGGAAATTATGGCACAATGATGTCGCCCTCAACGAAAATGTCCAACAATGGTATTCCCATAGTCTCTAATTGTACTTCTTGCTTTGATGGCGCTGTGGAGACTTCCAACCACGTCTTCACTGATTGTTCCCTTTTTTATAAGAGGGTGTGGCTTAATTTTGCCTAAATCTTTGGCTATACGCATATTGCTTCTAGCAGTTGAAACACTATTCAATGGTGGCCCTCATTCCATGGCTCTGACCAATTCCACTTGCTCACCCGCTTGTTGCCTTCTCTCACTCTTTGGGAGGTTTGGTTAACTAGGAACAAGGCTAGGTTTGAAGATAGCCACACAAGTGTTAGCAATGTCATTTACAAGAACAACAAATGGCTGCGTGACCTCAACCCCTTGCTTAAGCCAAAGTCCTTATTGTGTAGCTCCAATATCTATTCTCGTACCAAGATATATCTCTAAATATCCAAAGTTTTAAGACAAAGTGTAGTCATTTAATTTATAACATAGCACATAGGTGGTTGAGAACACATTTTCCAAGAAACTCTAGTTGTCTTCTCTATATATGAAGAGAAGGAAAGGCATCTGACGGATGGTGTTTTTTTTTCATTATCAGTCCGATGCATCAATACTCTTAAGCATTTTCTTAGGAGAAGTGCGTGAACCATCACTTTAATTATCATCCTATAATATGATATTAAATGATTAAAAATTTATTTATCATCTCTTACTTATATTTCAATACGACGTAAGAGTTGATAATGAAAGATGATGACAAATAACATTTTTCAACAAGCATTGTTGTTAACAACTATGCCATTGTTGATCATGAAAGCACTCTTACTAACAAACACCTAGCTAGTGCCATTTGAAAAGGCAAAGTTACATACCATCTCTTCGAAAACTTTTTCTCTCCCTTATCTCTAGAAAATCAAGACACTCATATCTTTTTTGCCTAGTGGGAGGGAGGAGTTGCTCCTTGTTAAATCATCATTCGTCTTAAAAGTTTAAACTGATAAGAAGAGATAAATTTTATTATTTATTTTATATCTTAATACTCATTCTCACTTGTGAGCCCTTCAATTAGTAGGCCCAACAAGTGGAATATTTAATTAAATAGGATAAAGTGTAGAGTCAGTCATGATTCGAACTCAGGACCTCTGCTCTGATACTATGTTAAATCACCATTTATCTCTTTTTGGCCTTTTCTTCCATTCCTTCTCTTGTCCATATAGTTTTTTTATTCTTTTTCTGTCTGCTTTTCTCTACTACTAAGGCGGAAGATGCTTGATCCATCTCTTTCTGGTAACCAAATTTACACACGCTCCAGAACATAGCATTCTCTAGGCGTCGATCTACAAGATGGGCCAAGACCTATTGCCTTTTGACGGCCAGTGCATGAAGTTAATGCATTGCCCATGTCGCTTGTGAGCTCTACGCACTGCCGCAAATCCTCAACTCCAAGGACTACATGCACGGCACTGACATGCTTTTTGACTTTAGAGCTTCAAAATATGGCCAACCCCACTCTGTTTCCCTGGCACGCGAATCTCATACGCTGATATAGTGGTCAGTGTTTACTTTGCACTGTCGAGAATCCATTTTTTCTGTTTCTATCTCTCTCGCTATGCTCCTGTTTGTCTCGAATATGAATATGGAGCAGTGAAAGTGGAATTATCCTACAAAATGCACCATAATAGATGATCGTAGTGTCTTTCGACCGATTGTGGTTTAAAATATTCACAATCAATCGATCTACTTCTTAGATCCATGCAAACAGTATCGGGCGGTCCCCTCTTTTGCTCAACCGAGGAATATAAGCCGAACCTAAAGCTCATTGCTCCTTATTCTTTTAATTTACTTGCTGTCCCTTTGAGGGTCGCAATCAGTATGATAAGCTTTTTATATGGGACACTCCATCTCCTCCTTTTTTTCTTTTTCTTTTTTTAATCTCTAATTAAGTTTTAATGCACGATTATTAAAAAAGACAAACATGTAAGGGAGGGAGAATGTCAAACGATCAGATTCAAATATCGTTTACTTTTTTCTGGAAAAGGAAAATGTTATGTCCTTACATAGTAAAGCAACATTGAAAAAACAAAAAACTAATCCTCTCCGAATTGTAGGCACACCAAAATATTGTTATCTCGCAGCAAAATAACCCAATTGCGAAAAAAATAAACACCAAAAATAACGCAAGGAATCTATTTCCATAATGACCAAAACCAACCAATACTACTTTTTCTTTTTCTAAGCAATCAAGTTCATAGATAAACTGGCGCAGGTTCTTCCTGGCACAATGGTGCGTGAGAAAAATGAGAGTCTATTGGCCATGAGGTGCGTGGTGGTCGTAGGAGGCCGGTAGGCAGTAGATCGGCACATCTTGATACTACGGACAAAAAACGACGAAAAAATCAGAAGAAAATGCTATAGACAATTCCAGCATTGGCCAGACAGGAGGAGAGAGGGAGGAGCCGAAGCTCCAAACCCCCTCTGGGCGGAGGAAATGGAAGGATGGCCAAAAGTTGAGTAGAGAGAAAAAGACCTTGGAGAGAGAAAAAGGAGCTCACATGATTAATCAATACTATTCACGCCTTTACTATTTTATTTTATTGATTAAGGTCGCAATTAGCTGGTAAAATTATCTTTATACAATTTCAAAACTCGTTCAAAAATTAATATTACTGTTGTCAAAATACCTATTGATCAGCATCACCCCTCTGGTTGTTGGGTCTGAATTAAACTTCCTTAATTGTCAACTTTCAATGGTGCATTTAGTTAATGTTCCAACAAATTGGATTGCCCTTAAATATTTTAATTTAATGTAAATTATTGTAGAAGTGAAACATATGGTAAAAAAATATTTATTTTAATTATTTTTTTTCCTTGATTTATTGCAATTATTATCACTGAAATTATGAAACAAACTTTCCTCTCAACTACTACCACCATTACTTCAAAGGATTATGTTAGTAACATGTTTTCATCAAATTGATTGGTCAAGAGATGATTATTATTAATTACTTGAATGGTTGTTCTTTCTTTTTCTTAATGGATAATTGATGATGAAAGATGAGAATTAAGTAATCCACCTTGTTGAGCTGTACCCAGTATTTGAGCCAATGCTATGCAATCTGAGTTGGCATGAACTATCATATATATAAATATTTATATATATATGTCCAATGACTGTGGAGGACCCCAGAGTGCACAACATTATCTTCTGCTTTCTCATGTAAAATGAAGTCTTTAGTTTTATCAGTCAGCAGTTGCATTCAACTAACTTCCAGCTTTTTTCCCCTAGAATTATAGTTTTTGGAAGTTCCCTTTTAAACGAGTAGAATGCCTCAATTCTCAAGAAAATGAATCAGTTCATTTTAAAAGAGTAGAATGGAGACTTCCACAACAAGACAAGATCAAAATACTGGGTGTTTGAATAAAATAATAATCTAAGCATCTTGTAATGAGATAAGGTAGGAGATGGTAGGGGAAGGAATCAAATTATTGAATAGAAAATAATAGTTGGTCATTGTTTATAACAAAGTTGTTACCCATTCTAAGCGATCGATTCGAGTTTAACCTTGCAATAGCCTTTCTTATTTTTAAGTGCTATGAATTTCGATAACGGGTTTGGTTCAGATCTAATTCTTGATGGAACGCTTAAACTCATTAGATGTGGATTAGGTATTTTTTAAGAGAATGTTGTTGTCTTTGATAATTAGGCAGTCGTTTATGAGTCGGGCTACTCTGCCGCCCAGAGTAGCCCGCTCTACTTAACCGCTAGTGTTCTTCAATTATTATTATTTTTATTTTTCTATTTACATTTTTTTAATAGATTTAAATATTTTAAAAAAAATACACTAATACACTTAAAATCACTTTCTTAATTATTAAGTAAAAAAAAATATATCAAACGGTACATTTGAGCGGTAAACTTGGAGAGGTAAAATAACTTTTCTCGTCGTTTATTATCTGTTTCTAGGTTAAAACAACACACATTTCTATATTTGATAGGAAATTGCGCACCAAAGACTCTCCTTTAACTTACACGAGGCCAACAACAGAAAAAGGCAACACAAAACGTTGGATTTAACTGTGGATAGACACATAACTACCAGAACAAACAACAAGAAAATTCATGTTCCTCTGTTTTTCCTCTCCCTCTCTTCTCACAGCTTTCTCCAACAGTCAACGTCTTTGCCGGAATGGCGGCATTCCAAATGCTCCCGTTGTCCCCCTCCCGAGATCCAAATGTCAGACAAAAAAATTGGGGAAAAGTAAAAAAAAAAGAAAACGACATTTAAAGCCCTCCCAGTTAGAATTTGGACCTTTGGGGCTTAATTAGCCTTCTAGAAGTGCTTTTGAACACATGCCCCCATCTTGGCTTTATGTTTGGCATCAAAGAAAAAAAGAATGAAAATCAACGAAATTAATGTGTATTTTATTGACGAAAGAACGTCGGTTTAGGCTCAATAAACTAAAGAAATGGAAAATAAAGTCGTGGACTCGTGCTATTTTGAAAGAGATAATGCCATCTCTCAAACAAAGTGCTTTCATCTTTGCCACCTTTACTGTAGCTCCTGACTTTCTTGAACAGGTCTTAGTCCACGCCTGCCTGTCTATTCTTCTTCCTTATAATCTTCTCCTTCCATGAAAATTATCGGTCGAAAATTCTTTGTTTTATAATCATTTATACTATTCAAAGCATCGGGAATTAAGGGAAACTTTTAGAGGGGCTAAAGGGAAGAGGAAGAAATGCTTGGATTGACTCTGGTTATAGTGGTGGCCTCGTCCGTCGGACTTGTTACGTTCCTTTTGATTCTTCTGCTTTGGCGGTGTTCTTGTTTCGGAGAACGTAAAGATTTGGCACCAAAAGCTCCGAGCTTTCGAGCAACAGTTGGGAATTCGGCAAGAGTTCAACAAACTACGAGTGTTCATCATCAACCTCGATACTCAGATGTCAGAAGAAGAGGGAATCAGTACGGTTTCCCACGAGGGGTTTCGGTGAAACCTCTGTTTAGTTGGGCTGATCATCCATCGCTGGTTAACGATGCCGTCGAGAATGGATGGTCTCAATTTGCTTTCACCGGCAACAAATCCTCGACAACAAGATCAACGTTGTTGGGTTTATGCGCTGTCGGTGATCAGGGAATCGAGACGGAGGCTGAGATGATGTGGGAAGTTTGTCAGGGATCGGTGGAATTCATGCAGAAGATAAGGTTCAATTCTGGGGTGAGAAGAGCGAGCATAAGCCAACCTTCCATGGCTGCTTCGTCTGTAGTAATGGCAGCTTTGCCTTTGCCAGGCCCGCCTTTGGGAAACACTTCTGCTTTTCCTCAAGAAGCCTATTTCGAGATCACAATTTTGCATACTCATGGTGATTACAAGGAATCAGTTGGCAAGGTTAAGGAGGAAGGTGAGAAGACTAAACTAATACAAGAGAATTCAAATGCAAAAGCCATTTCAGATTCCTTAATCCATGTTACCAGCAGTCAAAGACTTAACAAAATTGAGGAGTTCAAGGTTGACATTTTTGAAGAAAGTGGGAATGGTGAAGCAGTAAAGCTTTCACTGGGGCTCACTGCCGGAGGCTCTCTTCCTTCGAAACTTCCCGGCAGCTATCCGGGAAGCATCGGATTCAACTCCGACGGTTCTCTCTATCTTGACGGTAAGTTCTATTCCCTTTTATGTCGGATTTCAACAGTTACCATATTGCACAAGGATAAAGCAAGGTCCTTTGGGATGCTTATAATAAACGGTAAAAAGAGAACAGCCTGCATACATATGAAATAGCGATTGGAAGGAATACCCATAATCTAAAACAAAAGCAAAAAGAAAAAGGTACAATGTTGGAATAATTCATGTTTCATTTTAATAAGCTCAGACGCCATATATCATGAGAACTTTTTCGTTTATTTGGGAGTTGTTGACCAAAAACAATGGAGAATTTCCTTGCATATGTTACCTTTCTGCGGATAACAGCAAACTTTTTTTATTGCTAATATTATCTTGGGTTTCTTCTTTCAGGAATCAAACTGGTGTTCGAATCCAAAGAAGCAGATTGGGGAAGAACAGATAAAGTGATTGGTTGTGGGTTTGATCCTCGGCAGAAGAAGGTGTATTTCACAGTAGATTCAGAGCTGGTACATGTTGTCCATTGCAAGTCAGAAGAATTTGGGACACCATTGTATCCAACTCTAGCTGCAAACATTGATATCTTGGTTCTGGTTAATCTGGGACAAAGTGTCTTCGCCTATGGCCCTGCAAATGCACAGAGGACAGCAAATCCTTGCTTTGTTCACCCGCCTAATGATCTGAATTCCCCTGCTGTCGATGTGGGGTATGAAGACAGCAGAGATCTCTTCTCAATGACATTCGATTCCCAGTGGCTTAGTTCGAGTACAATCAGGGGAAGCCAGAATAGCACTGCTAAACAGGCAAAAGGTTCTGAACAAGAAACAGAGGTTGAACTGTTTGAAATTGTCTTGGAAGATAGCGAAAGACCCTCAAATGCGATGTTGTAAGTTGTAAAAACAAGAGGCTCTTTGATCAAAATTCAAAATCAAACCTCAAGTGGCTTGCTCATCTCCGAGAAATGCACAGATAGAACACCTTGCAGATGCTGAGCACATTTGGGTTGTCATTTTTGCCCATTCAACTTCTTGTTTTCTTTGTTTATTTATTTATTTTTCCTTTTGAGAAACCATTTTATTCCCTTGTGAATATCAAGATACTGTCGGTAACTTTTTAAAATAATACAAGATACAAGTTATAAGGTGTACAAGTTTCGTACTTTCTTAGAAAAAAAGTGAGGCCCATCATGAAAATTCACTTGATCATTTCTTAGAAGATCAAATTTTATTTATCATCCCTTACATCATACACCAACATATGATTGTTATTTTTGTCATTTCATTTAAGTACACACGTATTGATGTATAAATATGTGAATTTCAATAGAAGAAGAAAAATGACAAATCACATATTGATGTGTGGTGTAGACCACATTATAAGTAACATTTCTCTACATATGAACCATATATGAGACACCTAGACTTAGCATGTAAATATTAGTATGAGCCTTTATTCCTCATATCACTGTTCAATTGCTTAGGAGAGATGAAGAAAAGAAATTGTGGTATGCAAATGGGAATGAGAAGAATATTTTTAAAGCACAAACATGCGTGAATTCTATGCCAAAAGGTTGGTGGGAGATCAATATAAGATTTATGCTTAAAATATTGTTTGATGCCAGCATGTTATGGCATTATATACATATACATATATATATATAGTTATATGGTAGAAGAATATGAAGGGAAACCAAAAGGGGAGAATTTGGGGCATGCGTGAGCTCCAAAATTCAGAGTTTTATCACAATACATGTCAACCACCACAAATTCAAGCATTGTTAATGACTTTGCCATTGTTGACAATAGCACTACTAATGCTGACAGGAGTAAGGATGGACCACAAATTAATGAGAGTTTTGTATAAAATACTAGAATATTATTAATTATATTATGGTTAGCAAGTTTAATGCTTTCGAATAATTGATTATTTAATATGATTTTGGAGATTTCACGAAATCGTGTGTTGGATAATATATTCAAGAGAACTTCTAATGCAAAATAGCTCATGATATATATTTGAATCTATAACTCATCCCTAATCTATCTTTTGACCGTCAGGTTTTATTCTAAACTGATAAATAAATAATACTAGATACAGCTATGGGTTGTGCAAGGACCGTGTATTCCTTTTGAAAAAGAGTTGAGTTCATTATTAAAAAAAATTAATTTTTCACGTGGATTCCATATTTTCTCAAAAGGAGTGGCGGTGCTTGTACATTCTATGACTGCAGATATCATTTCTCAATGGATAAAACTTTATTACTATGACAAATCTAACGTATCATATCTAACTGTATTAGTTTATTATTTTTATAAGATTTTTTTTTTCTTGTAAAATTAGCACTTGTTTTACCCAAATACCAATAGTGTTTGATATTTTATTTCTAATAAATTAATAATATATGCAATGGCTCATAAAGAAGATTATAATAATATGCAATGACCAATGAAAGACCGATTTCCCAGCTTGATTTCCATCAGCAATTGTTGTTTTGATGTAAGAATATTAAGGATTTGACCTGAAAAAGAAACGAAGAAAAAAGAAAAAATCTATTTATCATTTATCTTCTCGGTATCTTCTCATCATCTTATGATATGGTATTAAATAATAAGTTCATAAATGAAATATAATAAATAGTCTTCAATTATCTAATATCAAATAATTAAATAATGAGAAGATAATAAAAATTTAAATAAAAAAAAAAAAAGAACAGACATTAAACTAATGGGCCTCACGTACTTATAAGAGGAAATTTATTAATATTGGGAAACGAGGATTTGGAAATCAGCAAGATTCGTAAGATGCATGTGCCATTACTTCTTGCGTACTGTAGAATTTCCATTGGAAAGGATGCTGCTACACCCACCGAGGATCCCCACGGAGGGGAGCCACCGAACGTATATTTTATTTTATTTTTTAAAAATATTTTTTTGTTTAAACATATTAAAACATTAAAAAATATCATAAATCTATTAAAAAATATTTCTTTAACCAGTAAAATAAAAACCAATCGATGGATTTTGTCGGTGATATTCTTCGGTAGAAACGTCATTTCCCATTAATTATTCATGAATCATGCCTATTTAAACCGTCGGTAAGGGGATGCTTGGACACAAAGATTGAGATACATGATTCTCAAAATTTTTAAAACTTCTTATAATTTCATTTACAAATTTTGCTTAAACAATAAAAAAAAAAATTTAAAATCTTTAATTTTTATCTAATCATTACCTAATCATTATTTATATACAAAAACTAATACAATTTTAGAAATTTTAAAATAAAACACAAAACTCAATACAACTTTTACAAATTTAAAAATAAAAAATCATTTTTTTATAAAATTTATAATATTTTATTTAATCTTTTTCTTTCTTCTTTTTCAAAATTTAATAAAATATTTTAATTTAAATTAATTCACTAATATATACAGAATATTCAGATACTCCATATGTCTAACTGAGCCCATCTGCCAACGTGATCAAGCCCATGCGGTATAACACTGTACGGCCTAAAGATTAAAAAACATTACTAATAGTCTAATTCATTCCCTTCATCATCTATGCATTACCGTTAGGGTAGTGCTACAAGGATCAATAAAAAATCCAAGAATTTAAACCGATAAGTGTAAATGTATTTTTATATTTTATATATTTTTTTTAGAGTAATACTGTATATAGTTGTGGAGTACGTAAACGTCGTGCAGTTTTTTTGAAAAAAAATTAGCTCTACTATTAAAAAATTGTTATTTTTTCATATAGATTCTGTATTTATTCACTTTTTTAAAGTGATTGTGCGGCACTTGCACTTGTAATTATTATTTTTTATTTTTTAATCATTTTTTATATATCTTTAAACATTTTTTAAAAATAGAAAAAAATATTAATTTATTAATGTTCACTTTTAACCATTAAAGTAAAAAAATGAAAAAAAAAAAAAAACAATCGGTCACTTTTTCAAAAAAGGGATGCATTGTCAGTTTCTCTTCGGATCAGTCGTTTTGTTCTTGGGCATTTAACGACTCCAATAATAGCCGGCTACGTCAGCAATACTACACCGCATACTATGAGACTCCTCACATCCGATAAAATCAACATAAGTGAAAGTGTAACAAAGACTGGGGACAGAGAGGGCCTTGGGAATTTTTGGAAGAGAAACTCAGTTCTGGCCGGAGTATTTGGGAAGTGGAGAGTCATGTATTATGCGGTTCAATATAAGTAACCATGGATGACGACGTGGCAACCATTCATTGGAAGCTATTTTTAAGGCGTTAACGGAAGCACCCTCTTAGAAGATATTCTCATGTAGTATACGTGAGAGATAGAGTTGGTGGCGTTAGGCAAGCAAAAATGGTGCTTATCCTGTGAGCCGCCCCTGCCTTGAACAAGTGGAATAACGTGGGTCAACACATAACAAAAAGAAAACATGAAGACAGATGGCATTAATTTACTGGTTTATCAATGTAATGCACGAGGGAGGGATGTTCCAACTACTGGTGTGCTTTATTACACCATGGGATGAGGTAGAGTTGGACGTACAAGGTCGTAAGCTACCTTGTCTTTGTCTTTATGAAAGTTTTGTTCGGTATTTAGTATGGAGCATATCCTCACCCATTGGGCCCAAAAACTTATAAAAAAAGGAGCCCACGAGATATGCAACTAGAATTGGGTCTTGGCCCGTGGTTTGAACCTGAGTCAGTGAGAAAGAAGACACATAGTCCCAGATTTAAAGGACGATGATGCAGCCCAGTCAAACCCCAAAACAAACAGTCATCTTCTTGCATTGGAGGGTCAGATCTGTAGCATTTACAACTACAGAAAACATCAAGCACGAGCTCATCAAGTTCTGTCAATGGCTGGAATTGAGCTGATCTCAACTAAATTTTTCTGTAAATGTAGAATGCGATCCAGCTGTTGTGTCAGTCAGTTTCATAATGGGCATGGCTTGTGTGAATTGGCACATCCCAACGGGCCGAAAATTTGAAAGACGTGGTATACAGCAGAACAAATAAATAAACTGAGCTTAGCTGTGACTACTTATCCTTTCAAATATTCAAAGTTTGGACCAAATGTTTTTGAGTTCTGTTGCATATAATTATTTTTTATATTTTTTGTTCACTTCATTAATGTAATTGACTAAAGTAGTTATTTTATATTAAAAAAAGTGACGTAACGTAGGCAAAAATGATTGTATATAGAATTTCTGTGTTCTTTATTTTAGATTTTATTGGACGTGATCATATTTATTGATGTGACACATTTTAATAGCTAAGTACAAAGTAATTTAGAATATACTAAACTAAATATAATGCTGTGGATAGACTATGGTTTTCGTGTGTAGGACGTGGCCTAAGGTCTTCTGGGCCAAAAGGCTGTCTCTAAAGTAAATAATTGATATAAAAAAGAAAGAAAAAAAAAATGGATCCCACTGCTGAATAGATTTCTCATAGAGCAAGCGACCCCATAGCCAAGTATCCCATGCAAAGCCCGACTACAGAAAATACCACCAGTGCTTGATCATGACCACATTTGAAGCATCCTCATGATAATCTACAAGGCAGTGATGCACATGTTCTGTCTCCGCTTCCTTAAGCTTTTGAAGTTAGAGCTCCAAATGGGGGAGTGCAGTAGTAGTACTACTATAGCTTTAGAGTCATGCATTGCAGTCGTCATCCAAGACAGGATATGGTGGAAGACACAAACTAAAAAGAAAGAATAATTTGATTGCCTATTCTCCATGAGTAGTACTGGACAAGAGGACCGCATTGATAATTATGCCATTAGAATCATATTTATATATATATATAT
>QEOT01122252.1:0-24272 GCA_003123785.1 Pterocarya stenoptera | reverse complement strand
ACTGCTTCCCCTAATTCCAGCTGCACCAAAGCCCGAGTCGACTTCCACCACTTGTTTGCCATGTCAGTCAAATGGTAAGTGGCATATTTCACCTTCTGATCATCCTTGCAGTAGAGCACTTCAAAAATCTGCTCCATACGATCAATCCAACTTTCAGCATCTAGAGCATTCAATCTGCCATCGAAAGTAGGAGGATGCTGGCGGGAAAATTGCTCCAAGGTACAACCGGCCTGTGGAGCTCTAGGTGCCATAAATTGGCCGCTAACCATTGATTGAAAGAATTGGGTAGCAGCTGCGACCAGATTGTCCGGGTTATCATTCTGATTAGATTCAGAAGATCCCTCACGGTTTGGGTGATTTCTAGTGCCAGGGGCTATGATCTACGTTAAGATGTTATAATAACAATTATCTAGTGTTTGATAAGAACGTAAAACAAACAATTATAATGAAACAAACTACGCTGATAGTTCTAACTAGTAAAAACTATAAAATATTCAACCCTAAACAAACCTTGATTACTCGCGAGCAGGCTAGGAGCATTCTAGGTAACTTTAACCAAAAAGATTTAGAAAAAAGTTTTTTTTTTTTTTTGAAAAGTCTACAGAATCGACCGGCTCTGATACCAAATTGTAACACCCCCTTCCCGTAGGCTAGGTGTGTCACGTATTTTTCCTAAAAATAAATCCGGCAAGAAATTCTCTAATTTTATAATTAAAACAAAGATACTGAAATTTATTATGAAATAAAAGGTCTCATAAAATTGTCTTCCAAAAACATTAAATGAATAAACTGAATAACTCCATGTCATAAAAGACATGTTTTATTTTAGAAAGTCTAAACTAAACAAAATAAAATGCTCTTTTTACTCCTGGCCTGCCTGCTCGTAATCATCATCTTCACCTGGGTGGTTAAAAACATGAAAATAAACTAAAATGAGTCGATGACTCAGTAAGAAATCCATCACAACGTAAACGTAATAAACATAAGATTTTCATAAGAACTTTCATGCTGAGAACTTAAAATAAATAAATTCATGACTGATCATGCTAATGCTCATGCTATATATGACTGATTATGCTGAGCTAACTGACTGATTTATCTAACTGGTTTATCTGACTGGCCAACACACTTAACCCTGTGTGCAAGGTTGTGCACCGGCCCCACGTCCCGTGGCCACGAAGGGAGCCGCTGATAGTATTCTAGCATACTATGGTGGACCACGACTCAGTTCGTGGCTTGCACACCACCCTGAACTGAACTGCATTGGTACCATGCATCTGAATGGCCAACTGATTAACTGAACTGATTTTATCTTGCACTTGAACTTAAGATAGCTTACGTGCCTTATGACCATGAGATGCATGACATAATACATACATAATTATAATTTCTAAATCTGAACATGATGCGGAATGAACTGATCGTGTGCTATGTTGGATGACATGTTTGCATATGACATGAGTGATACATAAAATTTGCTATCAATGAACTGGCTTGAATAATACTTATATATAAGCTAATCTGTGATGATCCTAATTTGTGATTAAATTACTTACCTCGCTGCGTTTCTTCTTGAATAAAACTTTGTAACTTGCGACCTATATACAAATAGATAACTATCACTAAATTGTTGGAAATAAATAAATACTATATCTTACTTAACTAAATTTGGAATTCTAAAAGATAATCTACAACTATTTTGTTTAACACTAAAATCAATAAATCCTGATATTTTAAATTATTTAAAATACTAATAACATATTATAATTTAGTAAAACACTTGAGCTATTCTAAATAAGTCATAAACTTAATTTCTTAAAATAATTATTCAATCTTATAAGAAATCTAATAAATATTAATATCATTTAAAATACTCTTAACATATTTCTTAATTTTCTTATTTAAAGTATCTATACTAATTTTTATTAAAATTCTATTAAATAGATAAAAGAGATCTTAACTAAAATATTAAGCTCAATAATCTACTTTAAAATCTAATTTAAATTCTTTAAACATTTTCTTATAAAATAAACATTTGACTAATATATATATTTAAATAAAATATGACTCCTCTTTGAAATATTAAGTTTAATAAAATCACTAAAATATGCTTGAAACATCATAAAATCGGCCCAATTTAAATTACACGTTTTTAACATATTATATGTCTAATTAACCTCAACTTAGCCCACAAAGGAAATGCCCAACAGAATTTAAATCAAGGCCTGAAACACTTTTAAAACCCAAGCTAAACAACAAGCCCATCAGATTTAAAACAAGGCCCGAAACACACTTTAAAAACACAACTAACAGCTAAGCCCATCATTCATATGGCCCAAGGCCCGATTGTGAGCTCAAAGGCTCGGGTGATCTACAATACACGGACAGATCAAGACATGCCGTGTGCGAGAGAGAGAGACAGAGGCTCACCGAGAGGGAGGGCTGAGGCGATGGCGGCATTGGTGGCTGTGAGTGACCGTCTACGTGATTGGGGGGTGTCCCTATGGCGGTGCGGCACCGAGTGAGAGAAAAAGAGAGAGTTAGAGAGAGAAATTGCTATAAACCAAAACAAGAGAGAGAGAGAAAAGGCTGGTGGCTGCCGAGGCCTTACCGGAAAAAGGAGTGGCTCGACAGGGGCTATGGGTCGGCGGCTTCTGTGGTGGTCCGAGAGGGTCTCGGCGCCTCAAAAGGTGGCTCTCGGGTAAGTGGGTTTTTTTTTTCTCTGTTTAAATGTTCAACTCTGGTTTGTGTGGGTTTGCCGATGGATAGAAAACTGTGAAGAGGAAAAGGGGATTTAAAGTAGGGTTTTGATGTAAGACTTGGTCTTTCATTAGAAGCTGAGAGACGTGCATGCGTAGAAATATACTCGGCAACCGAGTTGAATTTTTCCACTAGAGTTGTTAGCGAAAAACACTGAGAAGAAAACAGAGGCTAATCTTGAGGTGGGTTCGGCTGACTAGAGGGAAGAAAAGAAAACTTTAAATTTCGAATAAAAACTAGAATTTGAAATCTGATACAACGTAGGAAACCTCATTGAAATCAAACTCTATCAAATTTAAATAACAACTATAATAGAAAATATATATATATAGAGATAAATTAAAATATTAATTCTAATAAAACTATAGTCATAATAATTTAAATCTAAATAAAAGCTTACTAGGAAAATAATTTCTTATATACCCTATAGTCAAAACTGGTATGTTACATTTCTTAGCACAAAATACAACAATACAAGTTGATTTCTTAAAATCTGCTGCTGTCTGAATTTGTTTAGTGACTTCCAGATTTGAATTTTCTCACATATTGCTTCTAATACTTGATTTCTACCCTGTTTTGTTCAAAGTTGTACAGTTTCTATGAAAATTCTGCTATAGTTTTAACTTTGCTTCTTCCTCTATTTGAATCACTTTTTAACTATATTTAATCCTCCATTTTTATGTGTTAAACAAGAAGAGATTAGTATGTGTTTTTAACCTTTTCCTCAAGCTAATAGCTTAAGTAAACAACCAAGAATTTCACCTAAACTAGTAAGTTTTCCCCTTTGAATTTTTTGGTTTACCAAGCGATGCTCTATTTTTATGCCATCTGTACACAAAAAATGATGCTTCGTTTTAATTTTTCTTCAACAGTGGGATCCTTTGTTTACGTGGTTGGGTTTATGGTTAAAGGAATGGAGTTTTAAAGCAAGAATACAACCAAGTTGCTGGTTGTACAAGTTAATGCATAAATTTTCTATTATGCATTCTGTTATAGTTCAAATCAGCCTATTTTCATCTCTATCTTCCATTTCATCTTTCACTCAACTAAAGTTACTTATTTGTGTGGTAAAATACTGAAAAACTAGGGCAGAACCAGCCATCAAGTAAGTCTTAGTTCTTCACACTTCTTGGTTCCAACAAGGCTACCAAAAGTTGTTAAATATCCATTTTGGTGAAATTTCCAGATTTTGATACTTTCTTGTTACCTTCAATTCCTAGCAAATTCCTATCATCTATACAGTCTTAATGCATGATTTTCACCTATCTTTCATGTAGAAAACTCAATAGCCCTTATTGGACAACAATCATGTTATTAAACATGTTTGTGAATTTATTTATAATGCTTGAGATGAGGAGTTTGAAATGGCTTGACTTGGTACGAAGTATGGAAGTAGAACATGAAATTGTTGTATCTTAAAGAAATGGATGGTGAGAAGGAGAGAATAAAGTTGGATGGACTTGGTTTCTTGTCGAGCTTGTTTGATATGCAAGGAAGTTGAAAGGATAGAGATTGTGCCTTGTAGTTTACTTTCTCTAAGTGAAGAGGAAGTTAAGGAAAATGCTTTACTTCTATAACACCCCACTCCCTAATAAAGACATTTTTTTTGAATTTTCGGAGAGCTAGTGTGTTACTAAACTTGACTAAATTTTTTTTTTACTAAAAACCGCTAGATGCAAAAGATTTTATAAATAAAATAACTTTATTAAATACTTAAAATCTAAATAGAGTCTGCAGAAGCACTTATTTAAAAAAAAATACTAAAGTCTCATGTGCTAATCAAAATAATTTATTTAAACCTTAAATCAAAACATGACATAAACTATCTAGGCCTCTACCTCGCCTCCTTGGGCCAAGTCCTGTCCTCCAGTCCCATCCTCATAAATGTTATCACTTGGGGTGGTTTAAAAACATAAAGAAAAAAAAAATACAAAAATGAGTCGAATACTCACTAATCAACATATCACTAATCAACATATGCATACTCATAAATCATACGTAAATAGCATGAATGTGAACTTATCTTTCACTTATCATAGGTCGGTACCCATTGTTGACCTTCGTGAGTTATGGTTAGCGAATCTAAGTAGATTTTGATTCCGCCTGTGGCCACGGATTGTGGAATCTATACATAAGAAATACATCTTGGGTGCACTGCCAGCATGTACGACCTGACAATGCAATATGCTCATAACATAGGTATCATCTTCATATCATAACATAGGCCGTTACGTATCGTATCATTTATATTTCATCATAATCATACTTGCATACTTGTCATATCATAGATTTCAAAAGAAATCACATAAATATTTTAATGCATAATAATCACATAAAATCATGACTTTTCATAAATGATTTTATGCATAACTCTCACATAAAAACATGCATGAATTTCCATAACTATTTTAATGTATAAATTATCACATAAGATCATGAATTTTTATAAACTTTCACATAAAATCATGACTTTCATAAATACTTTAATGCATAAATCTTTATATAAAATCATGACTTAGGTACGTAAAAAAGGACTTTCAATGAATGGTATACATGCATAACATTTTTATAAAAGGAAACATGTCGTTTATCGTACAACGTATAAGGGTATGATCATATTACTTACCTTGTAGCGGTAATCCAATGTTTCCGAGGCGCAACTGATTACCTATAAAATATGCTAACTTATATAAATCTCTACTTTATCTCATATTTTGTAATTAAAGTATGAAATAAAATCCATATTTACCTAAAATCTCTGAAACTCTAAAATATTGCCACTCTACAATTATTCTACCTTTCGCATAATTTCTCAATTTATTAGATGATTAACTTTAGAAAATACTATCAAGCCCAAGTATCTTATTTTATCCTGATTTCTGTCATCGGCATGTCACTTAGAAATAATACTAAAAAAAGCTTCTTGTCGTCTAACATCTTTTTTCTCTTGGTTTTTACTATAGGAACTCATCACACTAATAAATAGACCTTTCTATCAACACTAATTGAACATGGGTACTCTTGTAATTTACCTTAACACACTTCATAATATTTCATGGTATAGGGTATATAAATTCTATACGGGAATGAGCTTACTCGAGAGATAGTGGCAGTGGGGCTTTGGTCGTGATCTTCTGGTGGGGATGAGTAGCGACTGGAAGTGGGGGGGAGGGATGGTGCTTCACGGTGGCTCAAGACTTGGGAAGAGAAGTTGGCAGCAATGGAGCTCACGAGTTGGGTCACGGAGTCTTCACGGTGATTCACGATTGGCGTTGGGGCGTGGCTTCCTCGTTTTGTTTCTTGCTTTCCGAAGGCAAAGCAAGGCTATAGTGGCTTCGTTGGTGGCTCAAGCGGTGTAGTCTCAGCAAGGAAGAGGGCACGGTTGGGCTTCGTTGCTGCTTTGTTCTCGGGTAGTAAAATAGGGGTTTGCTGTATGGGGTTGTCTGTAGCTTATGGTGGACTAGGGTGGATTTGGGTGGTTCCATCGTTGTTGGCTTGCAACGGTCCTACAAAAGAGTGGCTCTAGGACTTTTCATGGCATTGATGTGCCATGGGTGACATGAAGGGTTGGACTTGGCTACTGCTATATGGGGGAAAGTTTTTAACGTGAAGGTTCGTGGTGCTCTGGTTGTGTGTGGGGGGTTGTTTATCGTGAGAAGGGACAAAACTACGATGTTGCGGCTTGGAGGAAAAGGCTGGTGGTTGTTCACGCTGGAGTATTGGTCGGGTTGGACGTAATGAGACTCTATATATAGACCAAAAGAAAGCCCTAGTGATGAAGAAAGAGAGACGTACATGCATGAGAGTGGAACTAGATTCGTGCGTGGTTGAAATTCATAGAAGGAAATCCGGTAGCTAGGAGTTTTATTATGAAAAGGAAAGCAGAATGGTGATATTGTTTGGAGTCTAACATTCACGAGCTTGGAGTTTAAAAAAATTATGGAGCCTTAACTCTAGGTAACTTATCCGATAAACTCTTTATGGGCTTTAACTCATTTATTGATCTTAATAAAATTATCCATAATTTATCCTATAATAATATAGGATTGGGTCGTTACAACTTCCTTCTTGGATTTAAAGCAAACAACTAGCTAAGATTATGGTTAGGAAAGCTTAGTATGAAGTGGATATTGATATGTTCATTAATTTCATTGAATAGGATTTATTGAATTGCAAAAGCAAACAAAGTTTGAGTTTGGAGGTAAGTAGCTATGACCATGCTTCTTTCACAATATTCTCTTCTACTAAATGTTCTATTTTTCTTCAAATGCTTATTTGTAATGCAAAAGTAAATTTATATAATGTACAAGTCTTTCTTGGTAGCCTATGTTAAGTATCCTATTAATTATCAATGCATGTATAAGTATGAGGTAAAACATTCACATTCAAGGTTGAGATCATGAAATTTATCATGTATATATTTTCTTAAAAATGAGTGATTTTCTTAATATAAAGTATAGCATGAAATATATTCTTTTATAAAAGAAAATGCATATTTCATTGGACTAAGATAGATAATGAAAACGTTATGAAATGGGAAAGGAAATGAAGATTTTATGTATGAAAATAGGCAATGGCCAATGATAGAATGATAATGGTACCAAAGAGAGCGGCATATTGCAATGCCAGATTGGTTCCATTGGTAATGCACCCAGTGGCACCATCCTTATTGAGGGATTTCCAACCCGTGGCCATGGGTAGAATCGGGTTTAATAGACTGCTAACCTTAACACACAGGGCGTAATAGTGTATACTAGCCAAAGGAAAGTGAAAATTGATTCAGAATGTTTAATTGAGATATTTTAAACATACATGGCTTTCAAAATAAATGAATAACTGATGTAGGATATTTAACTGTATGGTGTAACTGCTTATTGAGTATTTGACTCATTTTTGTATTTAATGTTTAAACTGTTCAGGTAATAACGTAGATGAAGTTGTAGAGCAAGACACTACTCAAGAAGGAGAGATGGATGCTTAGTAGCCTTGGGTTGGGTCTTGTTAATGAAGTTTTAGTTTTGGTTGGTTTTGTGAAACTGTTTAGACAATGTATTTTGAGAAAGCAAGCATTTTGTAAATAGGGTAGATGTTCATACTATGAAATTAGTTATGGTTTTTAATATGTAACTAATGGGAAAGTCTTATACTTTGACAAACATCTTATTTTGAGTTTTGAAGTTACAAGAACAGAAAAAAAAAAAAATGAGAGTCCCTTTTATAAATTGTTAATATGTTATTTATGTATAAAAAGAAAGTATGACGAAATGTAGTAGCTCATTCCATCTCTAGGGAGAGTTGTTACATAGAAGCATCACGTTATGTTATTACTGAGATCTCTGAACATATATTAATCTCCGAATTATCTACATCTTTTTTTAAAAGAATATATATTTTTGCTTGCCCATATTTTTCAATGCTTTAAGAAAAATTAAAATTTATAGATAAAAAATAAACCTGAAAAATACCTAATGATATAAAAGTTGTTAGATTTGTTTTTGTGTAGTTTGTATTACTATTAATAAATAAGTGAACAAAAAAAAGAACATGTGAATAATAAATAAATTCTTCACAAAATAATCATTTTATGTTAATTGATTCCTTTTACTTTGAGGCTTTTGTTCCACTTCAATTAAATACTACAAATTTGATATGATTCTCATTATCTCATACAATTCTTGAGCAAACAAGCTAGCCTAGTGGCCCATAAAAAAGTGTATAAATTAACAAATATTTCATTTTTTATTTATTAGATGAATGGATCGGCAGATCAAGGACCTTTTACAGAATAGTCGACAAGACATTTCTAGTTCTTTCAACATAGTTACATAAGACTCCAAATTTTTATCACCTCATTTTTTTTTTCTTTTTGTTGTTGTTATATAAGTACATTTAACATTATATCTTCATATCTTTCTTTTTTTCTTGGTGTGTGTGGAAGTTTAGGCTTAACTAACTTCACAGAATTTATACATGACAAAATAAATTGAAATAAAAGAGGGATCAAATAAGCTTACTATGAAAATTGGAATTCTAAGCTTCTCAAAAAGGTGCAAGACCAGACAACAGCAAGCAGTAAGTCAACAATTCTACAATTTTCCAACTCCAGTCTCCATGTCCTGAAGAACAGAAAAAAGTAGAAGTTAGTGATAAGAGAAGAAGAAAAAAAAGTNGGTATTTGAACCTAAAACTATAATTATACAATTTATAATATTAATTCTTAAAAACTTTTTTGGCCGGGGGGTTAGGCCCCAATCTTCTACACAGTTTTGCCCCAGACTCGGTGTGATATAATACAAAAACTTATAATTTGCAAAATGGTACAAATACTTTTAAAAGTGGAGTGTGTATAAATATATATATATATTATATTATATTATTGGTTAAAATAATATGGATATAAGAGATATATGTGCATACGTTTTGTAAACTAGAGAATAAATGAAATAACCCAAAAAATAAAAAAAATAAAAAAGAAAGAAAGAGAGAACCCAGTGTTGATGCGTGTTGTGATGGACTTTTTTCTTAAAGTAGATTCCACTGCTTCCAAATCTTAACATGTACTAGGCTTCTACAGTTTACTCCCAATATACAACAATGTTGCTTCCCATTAATCTTTTTTTTTGGTGCACACAAAAAAAGATCATCAAACTCGATATAAAATAGCCAAAGCCTAAAGAAGTCAAGATAAAATAAAGGAGGAAGTGTTTCTCTAAATTTCCAAAGAATTTGGATTATTTAAATTTGTGGGTGGGGTTCCCTATTTATAGACAAAAAAACGACACTTGTGAAAAGTCACAACTTTTCAATTCGTACAAAATACATTTAAAAGGTTTCTAATTCACCTAAGGACACAATCCTTTGTTTGGTGGCTCAGCAGTTACATTCCTATTCCCAAGAGGCATGTATTGGTTCAAGTCACCATGACACATTTTTACTTAAAGTCCTAACCACCGAACTCAACTCATTGAACGATGACAATGGTTCACATTATTTTTTAACTTATTAGTAAAACATTTTAATTATCATAACTCTAAAAATTAACAATCTCCTACCTAATTAAAATATTTTAAAGGACAAATTAGAAGAAACTTTTTTGGGTTAAGTACTATGCCTCAATAGAAATAGCTTGCGGTTTTGAAAGTCTAGCTAGTATTAGCGTGTTTCTATCTAAAAGATCATATTGAACCAAGTCTTGAACCATAGTCTTTTAACTCAGGCTTCTCCACACCACATATATAGTATGACATATATTAGGTTCCTATTAAGGTGGTGCATAAATGTCATGTACCATATGTTGGATCGGGAATAGACCAATTACTATAGGCTGGGGGTCCACAATCACACTCACATAGATGAGTCGTCCAAGAGTACATGCAATTCAATACCTTGTCGTAGTCTTGGACTAATTCAAAGCATTTAACTTTTCCCTTGCCTTGTATTTTGCATTTCTAGTACTCACACCCTAGGGATTAACCAATAGTAATATTTTAATAGTGCTCTCTAGTCACAAGTACCTTATTCTTCCCAATGAACATTCTACTTGGGATCTCCAATTAGAAAGGTTGGGTTGTCGTTACCGGTGACCTAATTAATGGGCTTCTATCCCATCCCCCTTAATGTACATATAACCTTTGACTTTGTTAATCTTTTTGTGATGCCCCTAAATTCTGCTTGGGATCGGACGGACTCTAAAACGTTGGGACATGCAATACAAGGGTACCGCTCCTATATATGACAATTAAAGATGTAATGCACTTAGCATGCATCTAAACAAGATGCAACATTCGCAATGGATTTTTTTTTTCTTTAAGCAATACTATGCACCATATACAATATATCCCAAACATAAACATATTTCAGAAATTGAAGATAAAAGATGTTCAAGATACAGCATAAGTCCAAAAGATTTGTAACCATAAGAGTAATGGAGATAGAGTTCCCTAAGTATATGCAAAAAACTAAGGTAACTACTAGACTAATCCATCAAGTAGCTCACACAACTCGTTTAAGGACACCATAATACTATCAATAAAATGGAGCATTGAAGCGATGAGCTTTGTATTGTGCTGTCACTGTCTAGTTGACTACCTTCAGTTGATCGTCTGCCACATCTTCTGATCTTAGCACATGATCTACCATTCTGTGAGGAGTGGTAGTTGGGACTATCAAGATTTGATTACAAATTTCAGCAAGTTAACAAATAACTTAAGTCGACAGTTTAAAGATGCATGCATAATAGTAAAAGCATGAATGCAAAACATGAACATGACTTACTTGACGTGACTTGACAAATAGCATGACATGTACTCACATGAAATGAACTGAACGGATGTGAGCCTGAAACTGAACGTGACATAACATGACTTGAACTGAAGTGTTGGGATTTAATGATGGAATTGTAGTGAGTTGAGCTATATTGGGATGATTGGTGTGAATGTATGAAGTTGGGATGAATTGTCTTGAAGTGTTGGATTTAACGATGAAATTGTAGTGAGTTGAAGAGCATGGCGATGACCTTGGTTTCTAAATGGACAAATTTGTATATTTTTAATGTATTATGTATGGATGGTATTGTGGATATTTAGATGGATTATATGTTGATCTTTGGTAATAAGGGAATATGACATATGTATGTTTGATGGATTGTATGGGTATGCTTGGTTGACTTGTGCTATGCATTTAGATAAGGAAATGAATTGAGACTTAGGATTGGTTTTGGTTTGGATTATATACGAGGGAATGGTATTATTTAAAGATTGGTATTGTGACTGTAGTTGGTTGTTTGTCAAAATTCAACTCCGAGGTATAACGCCTGTCCTTGGAGTTAGACTTTAGAAAATGAGACGGGAATTACTGACCCTTTTAAAACTTTTTCACTTTACTTCTCAAAATATGAAAGATTCTAAGTTTAAAACTAAAATCTACTTTCTAAATCTAAGAGAGAGTTTTGTAGCGAAAATCATTAAATTAAATTTAAAGTCTTTTTTTACAGAAATTGACTTTCATACATTATGTAAACTTGCCTAGGCTTCTGTCACACTTCCCTTGCGCCACGTCTGTCATGATGATTCTTCCTCGTTTTGTCCCTAGAATGGGGAGGGACATACATAAAAACAATATAAGTCGAATACTTAGTAAGCATTATTTCATACAGTAAAAATATATTAACATATATTTTCATTCATGCATTCTTCATTCATTTATATACTTTACATAAAACATTCATTTCATTTGAAAATATTACAAGGTGAGATTTTTCTTTAAAAAGGTTTTCCTTTCTCATAAAATATTCCCCACACCTTGTACACTCATTCATAGAGAAACTAAAAATTATTCATACATTCATTTACTCTTTCACTTTTCCTCTGGCCTGTACACACTGTACTCCCCGTGTGTTGGGTTAGCAGTCTTTTGGACCCGGATTCCGCTCGTGGCTACAGATTGGGAATCCTTTTCAGTCAAGGGGTAGCACTAGATACACTACCAGTACTACTTACCCGGCATTGCAATCTACCAGTCCATTGGTACCATCATTCATTCATTCAGTCATGGCTATTACGTATTTTCATACATTAAAACATTCATTCATTTCCTCTTCTTTTAGTCATTCATTTCCATTTCTTTTGATTCATCAGTCCATTTTATTTCATAAACATCATTTAAAAGCATAAGCTTAAACATCATTAGTAAACATCATTTCATAGCATTTTTTAAGCATCATTTCATAGCATCATTTAAAATTTATTTCATAACCTCATTTAAATATACTTTCATCGCATCATTTAAATACACTTTTATCACATTATTTAAAGCATTAAGTATAAACCTCAATATTTCATTCCATAAAAATAAGGACAATAGCTATTACGTATAGCATCCATTCACATGCGTACAACTATTACTTTGGGTGCATAAATAGGGGCTGCCAAAGAAAGCCTTTACTTAAATGTACCTTTAAACACTTATACTTAGCATACTCTCGTAAACATCATTTCATTTCATTTCATAAAGTATCATAAAGCGAAACATTTCCTTTTCATTTCATATCAATTAGAAAACTCTATAAAAGTATGAATATAATACTTACCTAGACTACATGCTATATTCATTGCATACAGTCCATTCATGTGTGTTAAGATGACAACCTACATGCACACATAACTTAACATCATTCTCTTTTTCAAGTGCATATGTAACTTAAACTTAGAACTTACATAAACTTCTCTTCACTAGGACTTCCTTCACTTGGACACACTCTACTATCCAATTCCATCCTCTATGCTTTCTTTTATCACGTTTCCTAAATTTTCAACTTATAGCTTGTATAATGCCCGTCCTTGTAGTGGAACTTTTTAGAAAATAATTTTAAAAGGACGATGGGAATTACCGTTCAATTTAAAACTTTTTACTTCTATACCTAGGGTGCAAGACTCTACATTATAAAATAAAACATGTTTTGAGAATAGGTTTACAGTGGAAAACATCAAACGTAAAATAAAAATGCCTCTCATACATTTAAAGCTCTCATGCCTAGACTTTCATGCTCTTCCCCTTAGGTCGTGTCTATCCTGACGCTTTCTACTCATTTAGTTTCTGAGGGGGGAGGGGCATACATAAAAACTCAAATGAGTCAAATATTTACTAAGCATTACTTCATACCATAAAAATATAGCAATATAGGATTTTAGTTATGCATTCATCACTCATACGTACATACATACAAGACAATAAGCATATATTTATTTTGAAAACATCACAAGGTGGAGATTTTATTAAGAAAGGGTTTTCTTTTTGCAAAACATTTCTCCCACCAATGCCTTCATTTCAAAAAGAACTAAAGTATAAATACATTTTCTTAACACTTTCCTTTATCCGGTACACACTGTTACGCTCCGTGTGTGAGGGTTAACACTATGTTGTGCTGAAAATATCTGCAAGTGCACAGAATCGTAACAAGTAGTGAAGTGTTTTAAAGAAAACGGATGTCGAACCCACAAGGGATAATTATGCTATTGAGTATTGAAATTTACTAAATTAATTACTATTTGGAAAATCGAAATTTGACAAATAACTTTTCTAAATTAAACTAAAGAAAACAGCATTAAAATTAAGATTTTAAAGATAATAAGAATAGATCTAGAGCGTTTGATTTCACCTAGCAAATCTTACATAATTTATTCTTCTTTGTTATAGAATTCCAATTATCTCAAGTTGATGATAAAAATCTCTTAACTTTTTAATATTTTCTCTCAAACAATACAAAAAATATCTCCAACTAATAACTCTATATTTATATGTGACTTTAACTAATTGGAGACTCATTAAGTTCTTTAGATTTTTCTTGAAAATCACACTAATTATGGTAAAGTATTTCTACTTTCGCTCAACAAATGGTGCTTAATCTTAGAGCTTTAATCATAAATCACCTCTCGGTCTCATTGTGATTCAATAGATCGAACAATAATTAGTTAGAAAATTGCAAGCATTAAGAACCAGGAATAAAGACTCAATCATGGAAATACTGAAAATAAAATAACTTAGAATATAAATTGTGTGTTCAATGCTAGACTATATCAAAACTCTAGAAAATAGAATTAGTTCATAATGAAACTGAAAAGACAAACAATAAAACTAATGTTCTTCATTGGAGTCAGTTGATGAAACATGTGGCTCTCGCCTCTACTACCTAGATCCGCCTCCTGAAAAGAAATTCAAAGAATAAACTTCGGAATATTTTTACTCTAAACTCAGACTCTCCTCCTAAAACTCAGACTCTCCTCTATTTATCCCATAAAACAGGATTAAATAGATGTCAAAACTCAAATTCGGAAACAAAATAAATGAGGCTACAATCTAGCCTAAAGATCTAGAAAATAATTTATAAAGATAAATGTTAACATAAAAGAAATTATTCCAAGAATAACGAAATTATCTAAAATGGAAGATTCAGTAATAGGCGGCTTGATTTACGAAGTTCGGGAGGATTTGGTGGCAGCAGATTGATTGCAAAACTCAGAAGGGTCCCCTCGGTGCCGTGTGCGTTGAATATAACTGGTCTCCTTGCCTACCGAGTGGAAGACTCCTAACCGGGATGATAGAACCCTCTCGCCAACCTACCGAGCGGTAAAACTACTCGCATTTTCTAGTTGTTGCCCATGTCGTTTAGGTTGGTTGCTTAAGTTGGTCATTTAGATTGGTCGCCTGAAGCCTTACGCCAAGTTTTCGTGCCTAGGAGATAAAATATCTCGTTTATCGCCTAACTCTTGTCACCAATTCTGGTCACACCTTTTGGTCTAAATCTCTTTGACTATCTTTAGATCTCGCTGCCTCTCATTTGCTTGGATTCGTAGTCTCTTCTTTTGTATCAAAATGCTCTCATTTCTCACTAAATCTTCTCATTCCTTCAAATTCAAGAAAATAAAGAAAAATATATTGAAATAAAATAAAATCAACAGTATTAAAGGAAACATGACACTTTTCATAAATAAAAGAGTAATAAAAATCACACTTATCACACTGCTAGTACTATTTACCTAGCATTGTGATCTACCCATTCATTTGGTACCCATTCATTTAGTCATGACCATTACGTATTTTCATACATTAAATCATTCCTTCATTCAGTCATTTCTTTCATTCATTCATTTCAGTCATTTTAGTCAATAATGCATTCATGGAAAAACGTCATTTATAAGCATGAGTTTAAACATCGTCTTTCAAGGCATCATTTAAAATATCAGTTCATGGCATCCTTAAAACATAAGTTCATAGGGGCATTTAAAACACTTTATTTGCATCATTTAAAGCATCACTTAAAACACAAGGCATAAGCCTCACATCTCATTTTATGAAAATACATACAATAGATATTACGTATAGTCATCCATTCACATGTATATACTTAATACTTTGGTTGCATAAAGGGGGGTTGCCAAGAATGGCCATTACATACATATATCTTTGAATACTTCTACTTAGCATACTTTCATAAAATGTCATTCATGTCATTTTGTAAAGCATCGTAAAGGAAAAATATTTCATTTTCATTTCATATCATTTAGAAAACTCTAGAAGAGTATGAACATAATACTTACCTGGCTATGCTCATAACATGCAGTCCATTCATGTGCGTGTCAGATAGTAACCAACCTACATGCATATACATAACCTTAGCATCATTCTCTATCTAGTACATAAGCAACTTGTTGGATTATGGGGTTCAGCGATCTCTCCTATGGACTCATTAGACTTATGGGAGTCTATCGGTACATCTTGCATGTACTGCAAAGCCCCTCATGCCTGCCCGTAACACGCATAGATGTGGGTTATGCACTGCCAAAGTATATAAAGAAATAAAGTTGTGCCTTTGCTACAGCAATTGCTTTCAACCTAGTGGTAAGCGCTTGATCATAACAATTGGTATCAGAGCTAGTTGTCCTGTGCTGTTCATACAAACAGATCACTCATGGGAACTTTCGCTTGTGACTGTGTCACCGAAGCAAGACTCTTCGACCATGGGTGACTGTACACTAGTGAAGACGGTGGCTAGTTAGTCTAGTCGGTGCAATTGTTAGGTGACATAGTTGCTGCCTATAATCGGTCACAAGTGGTATCAGAGCGAGGTTGCGGGTTCGAGTCCCCCAGGTGTCGTTGGGAGGGAGATTGTTGGATTTTGGGATTTAGCGATCTCCCTTAATGTGGGCTTTGCACTGTTAAAGTATATGAAGAAATAAAGTTGCGCCTTTGTTAACAGCAATTGCTTTTAGCCTAGTGGTAAGCGCTTGATTTTAACACAACTAAACTAGAAATAAAACTACATTTCACTTGGAAACACTCTCCTTCTGTCTCTGGGCTCTTACGTGTCTCTTATTATACTAAAATCTTAAGGGATCCATTTACGGTCACTACCTCTTCTAAATTCAATGTTCTACTTTGAGTGCCTATCTACTTAAAGTGAACCTCATGAATCACCTTAGGGTTAAGACACTAAGCCCATCATCTTAATGTTCTTGTCAACCTCATCCCAATGCATAACTTGAACCAACCAACTCATGCATCCCAGTCCTACTCCATACACACATCACTTCCTGAGTCCTAGTCTACACTACATCCTCATTCCCATCCATGCATGCCACACAACTTTAAGCTAACTTTGAGGTTTAAACATCGTATACCCATGCTTAGACAGATTACCTATTACATATGGTAAATCCATCAAGCACATGTGTCCAACCAGACTACACATGTACTCTACTCCTTTTTATCACCTAAGATCAACATATAATCTGGTGAATGCCCGCTTGTGTAAACAAGCTCCACACTTCGATACCAAACTTTTCTTAACCCGGCTAGCATGACTATTCGTGCTACCCGTCCCTCTTAATAGTTCATACCAACACTTAACACGACATGTTACTATTCATAGCTATACCTCCTGTCACATCATGTACCTCAAAACTACATCCAAGCCATATCATGACCTTGCCACGTCACTTGGCATCCCACTACTTCACTTCTACACCCACTCGTCACTCATCACAAATACGACTTCTTACTTAGCCATGTCACTTAATGACATTCCCCCGTCATGCTCCCATTACGTCACTCTTACACCATTCTGTCACTTTACACATACTCCCAGCCTAACTCAACTACACGGTGACACTCGTCACCTCAGACTACAGGTCACACCACAACTACTTCGGGACACTGTTTCACAGTTTTCAACACTCCACATCAAGCTCAACACTTTTCAACTACGTAACCATCCAACCTTTCATGACACACCATCCATCATGACTTCACCACATGGAATACACGCTACGTGTACTCCCTTCAATCCAAACTATGTCACACAGAGTACACTCCATGTGTACTCTTTTTAATCCACACTATGCTATGAAGGGTACACTCCACATGTACTATTTCCAATTCACACTACGCAACTCATCACCCCTACTACACACTTCCCAACACTACACAACTATGCCCAACACTTCAAGTACACGATCACATTTCACATCACCACACTACACAACGAACTCCACAACACAGTATAGTCCACAACCAACTTCACAATAAAGCTAATGAGGGAAAGGGAAAGAGAGTTATACTATCATAGGGATAACCCATGCATTGCTCATTGTCTGGCACGGCCAGTGGAGTTGGAAACCACTAGCTTGCGTGGTAACCACTTAGTCATGGTCACTAACCTCGGAACATGGCTATTTCGAAGACCGGATCTAGGGTTTCTCGACTAGATCTAGGCTTTGGTGGGTTTAACGTGATTGTGTAGGGTGGTTGACACATTGGGTAGTTTGTGGGTGGCGGTGGAAGGGTCGTACGTGGCGGCTAAATTGCGTACGGTGGCTGTTTTGGGCACTTAAGAGCTGTTTGGGCATTGGGCTAGACTATTAGGCATTGGGTTGAGGTCTGGGGCTGGTGGCCTCGTGGTGGAGACAAGGTGGCACATGGAGGAGCTTGGGCTGTGTATGGCTAAACTGTAAAAGGGAGAGGGAGAACTGGAGGGGGCAGATCTGAAAGGGGCTAAGCATGGAGGGACTTGGGAGGACCTCGAGGAGGCTATGGTGGCTCGAGGAGGTGGTAGATGGCGCTGTGGCGGAAGATCTAGCCATGGGTAAGGAGAACCCGTGTAGGAAGAAGGCTACATGCGTGGGGCTCGATGGTGGCTGGGGCCACTAGTGAAGGGGGTGGCTATTCGTGGTGGTGCGGTAGTCGCCGGCGGCGTGGTTGCTATGGCACGGAGGTGCTGGGCTAGGTTGAAGGAGAACTCAGGTGAGAGGCGGAGGGGGCTTCGCACGAGCTTAAGGGAAAGGAGAGAGAGGCAGAAGGGGAAAGTGAGGGGAAAAATAGAGGGTACTAGGGTTTTTATCTAGACCTTGATCTAGGGATCCTAAATCTGATCCAATTGTAGAGATTTAAATATTGATTTAAGTAACTAAAATGAGAGGAATTAAGATTGAATATTATATCATAAATTTAAACTCAACTTTAGTTTATAAAATAATATTCTTTCATCATTAAATAAATGATGAAGTTTTACTAAACATTTTTAAGAGAATAAAACCATCTAATTAATTAGAGTTTTCAACATAATTTAAATCCCATAATATTTTAAATAACTGAAAGCATTTAAATAAAATGAATTTATACAATTATAATATTTTTGGGGCTCCCAAAATATTATAATTGTCTTACTTAAAATCAAGCGTGGTTCAATAACACTGGAAATACCCCATTTAAAATATTTCTCAGATATTTAAAATATTTCGAGGGCTTTAAAATATTAAGCTTGCTTTAAAAAGAACCTGGTATATTAAAACACAACTTAAGTATTCAAAACGCATAAACGAGACTCATGACCAATCGAGAGAGAAATGAGCAGGTTGTTACATTCTCCCCTCCTTATAATAAATTTCATTCTCTAAATTTGCATAACTCGTATAGAAAATGAGCGGGTTGTTACAGCTTGGGACCCACTTGAGGCCACCTTTCAAACACAACATTCTGCTTCAAGTACTTATCCTTTAAAGTGAACCTCCATAATCCACTTTAAATTTAAGACACACTATCACTTTCATCATATTCTTCCTATCAAACCATCAATCCTGATGTATATCTTGAACCAACCAAGTCATACATCTCAACCTTAGCCAATGCATACATCTCTTCCTTCATTCATGTATAACCTAATTAACACTTCACCATAATCTTAAGCATGCATAATGCACAACTTTAGCTAACCTTGAGGCAAATCTGTCTGGCACATGTGTTCAACCAATTTGAACATGTACCTTACCCATTTTATCACCTAAAATAAACATATAATCCGCTAAAACACCCACTCGTATAAATAAGCTTCATACACCCGACACTAACCTTCAACTCAAACCCATACAATCAGCAAGCTTCACAATCTTCCCCAACCTTCACAATTCCAACCATTTCCAAACTGCACCATGATCCCATCACTTCACATGGCATCCGACCATTACACAATTACTCAATCACCCCATTCTTCTCATAGCACAACTCAACATTTAATCCCAACGCTTCACAACATCATGCCATACCATCACTACATTACAACTACACAACTTCGTTACTTCACACTACTTACAACCACAACATGATTACACAATAACATCCATCACTTCACGCTACGCACAGCCATAATACGAACTACTCCATAGAGCACCGTTCACGGTTCCCAGCACTTCACATCACCATAGAACACTCCACAATTATGCAACCATTCCACATTTCATAACATGTCACACAACACATCATAACTCGTTGTGTCCAATGTTGTCTCGCAAGGTCTCATGGTGTCAAAAATCACTGGTTTGGACGGTGATCACCTCTTGGTGGTCACTACCGTGACCCTAAAACAAGGTTGTTTGGGTGGCTTGCACCTAGGGTTTGGCGGCTAAGGGGGGTTATAGTGGCTGTTGGACTACCATGGAAGGGTTTGGGGTTGTGCTATAGGGCTATACAGGTAGTGGCAAGGGCCATGAGGTGGCTGAGTAGTGGTGGTGGAAAGGCCATGGTTGACCAGATCGTGAGGGAGAGAGGGGACAAAGGAATTGGGCTGAGCAAGGGTAAACGATGGTGGCATGGGGTGGCTGGTGATGGTGGTTATGGTTGTGGCTGGAGGTGGCGTACGGTGGCTCAGGTATGGCTATGGTAATGAGAAATAGAGGAGAGGGAGAGGGGCATGGATCTGTGGAGGGGAAAGGCGCTGGGTTGCGGTGGTGGGTGAGGTGACCTTGGAGGCGGGCTTGTGGTGGTGCTGGTGGCGCTTGGGAAGAGAAAGGGGCTGAGGTCGTGGCTGAGGAGAGAGAGAGAGAGAGAGAGAGAGAAGAGGGGGCTACTGGGCTAGGCATGGAGGAGCAAGGGGCTCTGGTGGAAGGGCTGGTAACCTTGGCGAGTCATGATGGTAGCAATAGCGGGGTTCCTGGGCAGTGTTGCTAAGGAACCCGATAGGGAGATGAGACTCGCAGAGGGGGGGATTCGGGGAGAGAGAGAGATCCGTAGTGGGGGAGGGGATCAAAGGTGGAGGGAGGTCTCAGGTGAGGTGGGATGGTGGCGGTGCAGTGTGGGCTGCGGTGAGTGGGTGGCCGTGATGGGGCATGAAGGAGAAGGGAGAGAGAAGGGGAAACAATTGGAGGGGAGCAGAGAGAGGGAAGAGGGGAAATGGGAGAAAAAATTAGAATTTTTGGAATTTAATCTCAACCCTTCATCTAGGGGTCCCTAACCTAAACACAACAATGGAGATTTAAACACTTAAAAATAACTAAGTAATAGTTAAAGAAAGAGAAATACAATGGGGATAAATAAGACTCAAACTTTGCAAAAGAGTTCAAAATGCCTCATCGAGTACATTATGTCTGCTAGATGAGAGGAATCAACTTATTTAATCAGTTCGTTCAACTCAATCAATTCTATAAACCTTTTTTGAGTTCTCACAACCTTCAAAATCACCTAATTAAGGATTGTCTAGAACGCTAAAATTAGCTGATGAAAGCTTACAATTAAGTTATAACAAAATAGTTTCTCCAATACTACTCTTTCGAATGTTCCTCAGCTTGCAAGTGATTGTCCTGAAGGATGGTCTATTATTAGCATCCTTATCCCATGAAAGGCAAATGAGATCAATGAGCCCTCCAAGTTGCTCATCTTCCTTGGGAAGCTTTGGCCTTAGCCTACCCTCTCCAACTTCCATGGCAATCTATAAAACGCAGAGTCAAGTAACGATTAAAGACTTAAATTAGAAACATATATGATTACTTTGGTCAAATCTTATTTCAACTCTTGATCTCTTTCACAATGACATGATGAAGTTCTCTTTTTATATTATAATATGGCATAAATTTTCATGTCTAGATTGAAGATCATTAGTTGCTTTACCTGTACAGGACTGTAATTTGTCTCAATGTATGGATACTCTCCAGTAATAATCTCATTGAGAATGATACCAAAGCTGTATACATCACATTTTTCATCATAGGGCTCACATCGGATCACTTCTGGTGCCATGTACACAAGTGTTCCTGAAAATTAAAAGAATTTTCTTTTCAAGTAACCAGTTAAAAGGGAAAGGATATATACTACTAGTAGCTAGAACATGGTTATATGTAATATATATGTTGACCTAATTTTGGGGAAAATAAAGACTGATGATAACTATAGACAAAACCTAGTAGGTTAATTTTATCCTTAAATGTGTATAAAAAAACATTCAACTTATAACTCAATGTGGAGGTTATAGTCTCCAATGCATCTGACATGTTAGATTAAAAAAAAATTAAAATTGATCTTTAAACTTCTTTTACAAATCAGCTTAATAGTGTGAAAGCTGATTCATGATGTTTTTCCAAGGCTTCCAAGTACAATTAATAAGGTGCCAAACATAATAGTTCTTGCCTGTTTCACCGGTGAGAGCCATCTCTTTATCACTCAAGAACCGGGCATGACCAAAATCCGCCACCCTCACGTGTTTGGAGTCATCCAAGAAAATGTTGCTAGGCTTCAAATCGCGGTGAATAACACTAGGCTTTTGTTCATGCAGGTACTGCATCGCTTGAGATATCTCCAATGCCCGAGACAGCCTCTCTTCGATTGGGGGAAGTGGCACCATCCTCTCTTTCTGTCTCTTTCCCGATCCATGCAGCCAGTCCTTAAGCGTCATGCCCAGTAATTCTGTCACTACCCACCCATGATTAGGGGGCTCTAGGCACGCACCCATTAGATGCAGCACATATGGATGGCGCTGCCTCGATAAGGTGTCGACTTCTTGAGCAAAAAACGACACCCCATTCGCATTTGAGTGGAAATAATCAGGGTATATGCACTTCACTGCAACATCTACTCCCCGCAATGTTCCTCTGTAAATATCTGCAGTGCTTCCGTGGCCTAGCTTTTCTTCCAACTCAAGCTGTTACCATATTATTTGTTAATCAAGAAAGTATTTAGCGTATAAAAAGGGTCTAATGTTCTGTTCCCAATGCCTAAAATTAAGTTAGGTCATTTGGGTGACCATTTCTGGTTTAGCAGTTTCTGTAAAATACTTAAAATGTGTGTTTTATTGGAAGTACCCATGAAAGAAACTGACCTCAAGTGGATCGATGTACCATCCATTTAACTTGGCTTGATCAATGATGGATGCTAACTTGGAGTTTTGCCGCACAAGAGCAGGCACTAAGGGACTAGGAGCAACATCGGAGGAAAGAATACCTTGCTGTACTTGATCATCATTGTCGTTAATGATGAGGTGTAGGAATCCATTGTCTTGTGCTATCTGGAGACAGTACCTTAAATACTCTTGTGTTCTTTCAGTTCTTTTTGCGTACAAGAGCTTGTGTTCTTTCTGGTTTTGGACCTCCCTTTCCAGATCGGCTATCTTTACATGCCAAAAAGCACATTAATTATATCTAACAAGAATACATTAAGAAATACAAACTGGGAGTAAATTAAAGCTACTTGTGGGGTACTTCATTGTCAAGAATAGTTTGGAATTATTTGGTCCCAATAGACAAGTAGGGAGAACGTCAGGTAGGATTCAGATCTCCAACATGAGTTCCTGAAGCCTACAGGCCGGGAAGAGCATTTAATATTGACTGATAAAGGTTCATTTCATGGGGATTCTAAAATTCAAGTAAAAACTCTAAGAAATCTAAATTTCATCAATTGCTAGGCTCCTAATTAATTACCTGCTGCCCCAATTTGGAAATTGAATGCTGGCTGTGGTGGTGCTTGCTGGAAGATTGGTTGGTTGAGACCGCAGACCCCATAATCATGCAGTCGTTGAAACCTCTACAGCATCCACCTGAGTGAGTGGTGTTGAGCTTTCCTTGCTTTGACAAGGAATTCCCAGCTGATATTTGGGGAGGCCCGGATACAACATGAGTGGCCTTCTTCTGCTTCGAAATGCCACCAAATTTCATGGTTTTCACGAGGAAGCAAAGAGCGGTTATCTCAATTGAAGTCTGATGTTTTTCGTCTGCTTTTTTTATTTTCCTGTTGCAAAAGACATTGTGGCGGATTTTGTTATGAGTGAGCTATAGATGAGCCTATTCTTTGATCAACTTACATTGGTTTTGGGGAGGCTGATGCATATTAATTGACGTTAGTCTATGATCCCTAGTGACCATTCGGCACCAAATTAAACTATTTTGTTTTGCACTAAAACAGTTTGATACATAGGATGAAAGATATGGGAGCCAACCAGCCAGCATAGAGTAACGGAAAATTATATTTACAAGCTGGTGTGAATAGCGTGCCATCTACACTGTTGATATGTCATATAAAGTTGAAAATTTTGAAAAATGTTATTTTGTCCACTCAACTACTTGTCCCCTCATTTGACACCTTATGTATTTTAATTTTTTTTTTTTTAAATTTGTTTCTTTACTTAATAGTTAAGAAAGTGACTATTAGTGTATTGATATATTTTTTAAAATTTTTTTTAAATGATAAAAAAATATGAATAC
>QEOT01122251.1:8928-24223 GCA_003123785.1 Pterocarya stenoptera | reverse complement strand
TTTTGTAGTGACAATAGATGTGTAGTTTGGCTTGCATCTTGAGTCACAGCTAACTTACTTCGTTCATGGAATGAAATGATGTCTATTTCTTATAAAAAAAAAAAAGATGATTAAATAATTAATTAGAGTCAAATAATACGAATAATACTAGATACAATCATAAAAATATGCAAGTGCATGTACGTAATACTGCTTTTGCCATTAATCAAGCTAAGGCAGTTTGACCATAACAACCTATTTTCAATCTTTGATGTTTGCAGATAGGCCGTAAAGGGAAGAATGGATCAACATGAGACTAGATCGCTGCCAGTACGTACTTCTGGAAAGAAAATATAGATCATTATGTTTAATACTGATGCCATGGACTTTTGCAACTAGCATACGACGTCAATTTAATTAATCCAACATGCCGCCTTCTTAATTATGAACATTTGCTATATATATATTTACTAGCTAATTGGTAATATATTTAGGATTTTTCTGGAAGAGAGCGAGGACAGTTGGAATAAGTCATATATCGAACAAGAATATAACAATTAAATGTGTAATTGGCATGGTACGTACGTAGTTGCTAGTTCTGGGAAATCATTAATATTTAATTCAAACTACAATGGAAAAATATTAATTTTGTACAAATCAACAAGCACTTCAGCCACAAAAAATATTAGCTCTATATATATATATATGCATGCATGATATATGAGTGAAGCATAGTACGTTAATATTTCTAGATTTTGAAATACATTAGATTTTCCTAGAATTAATGCTCAAAATCATCATCGTATTTCATGCCGAGAAAAAGACACGGTCAATTAACTTACACGGTCAAATATTAAATCAAATGAACCATTCCATTAATTTGATTTGGTCGATTTGATTGCGTTTTCATTAATAGCTGCCAACATTAGTTAATGTTAATTAAATTAAATATATTAATTACCATAGAAGAATTACCAATTCTCGTTGATCTTTTCTGTGCTAAGAAGAAAACATGCATAGACCGGTTCGGTACTGCAAACTCCCCCTCGATCTATAAATAGACATGTTTCCATGCAACATATCTCATCCCTCACCCAAGCAAGAGTATACACGTACAACGCTAAAAGCAAGTGCCAGAGACATCCTCAAACATGCAGATCATGAAAGCTAAGTACCTCGTAACAGCTGTGGCCCTTTTGGCTTTGGCTTGCTCCCTCGCCTCTGCCTATGACCCTAGTCCTCTGCAGGACTTTTGTGTTGCGGTCAAGGATCCCGCTTCTGCATGTACGTAAACATTATCATTACTATTGTTATCATTACGTTCTGCAGTAGAAATCATTTCAAGCATCTGCATGGATTGTTTATCTCATGTTATGAATCCATAGATTAATGTAACTTATATAGTACTTTCAGTTTCTGCATCATATGTACGTTTATGACGTTATTTTCCATTGTTATGGGAAGTGTCTGTACTTCTGTCCCATTTCTGACGATTATACACTTTATACTTTCTTTTTACAGTATTTGTGAATGGAAAGTTCTGCAAAGACCCAAAACTTGCCTCAGCTAATGACTTCTTCTTCTCGGGGCTAAACGTTCCTAGAGACACCTCAAATCCCCTCGGGTCGAACGTCACTGCTGTGAATGTGGACAATCTAGCAGGCCTCAACACTCTAGGCATATCCTTGGCTCGTGTTGACTTTGCTCCATATGGTTTGAATCCTCCCCACATCCACCCACGTGCCACTGAATTTCTCATTGTCTTAGAGGGTACTCTGTATGTTGGGTTTGTTACGTCCAACGGAGATGGTAACCGCCTCTTCACCAAAATGCTATACCCAGGAGATGTCTTTGTATTCCCAATTGGTCTCATTCACTTCCAGTTGAATGTGGGAAAGACCAACGCAGTTGCCTTTGCTGGTTTGAGCAGCCAGAATCCAGGAGTCATCACTATTGCAAATGCTGTCTTCGGATCTGACCCAAAAATCAATCCTGATGTTCTCACCAAGGCCTTCCAGGTGGACAAGAATTTGGTCGAGTACCTTCAAAAACGATTTTGGTCAGACAACAATTAGAGAAATGTTTGTAACAGCCATAACGATCCATTACATGCATGAATTGAAGAAATTACGATTTACTATTTTTCAATTGTTGTATCGTACTCATAAAATTAAAATTATCATGAAATAATATGGTTTTATTTATGCACTACTCTCTCTCTCTGTGTCATAGGGTCCACAAAATGTTCGAAAAAGTAATGATACGCTTACAATTTTTTACAATTACGTACTTTACAACTCATTTTTGTAATTGACCAATGAAATCAAACCACTTGATTAAAAAAAATTCTCAATTTTATAAAACTACAATTTTATGTAGAACAATCAAATAGATGTAGAGAGTTGTAAGGGAAACATTTTTAGCTCAAAAAACCATCCAAGCGATTGAGCAGCCGATTTCATAGTCAGAGTTCAAAAACACATTGGGATTACAATATCGATTAAACAGTCCTAACTAAATACCAAAAACCAACCTGACTGCATTTTAACACTTCATAGAAAACAACTTATTTAAGTTTATGTATAAAATTAGAAAAGGAGCAGTTCAAAAACAACTGTGGAAGCATATATGAAAACCATAAAGATTTTGCTTATAACGTACAATATGTTGTGAAGATCTTATTGCCTTTCGGACATTGATTCTATTTGCTTATTTCTTACTGATGTTCTTCTAAGGAATTACAAAGAAAAACATGTTCCTTTTTTTAGTTGTTTTGAGTCTTGGTCCAACCCGACCCACCGGCTAGGGTTTACTAATCCAAATCGACTAGCTAATCAGGGTTTACTCTATATTATAGTAAACTCTTTTAAGGCCATACTATATCTTTGATTTTCTTTTGAATAAAATTCTATGCAAGTCTATGGACGTAGATACGTTATCGAATCACGTAAATATTGTATTGTGTGTAATTGATTACATTTTTTCTTTACCTTTTCTCTTATCATTCCTAGCTGTACATGGTCCTAGAGACCACATGTTATTGTTTGTGTTTACAAAAATTAACATTGTCTTAACCGTGTCAGGTAGACTACTTGGACTTGTTTACTCATGTTATAAATATAAATACGTACAAGAATTAAACAAACAAAACGTATTTACTTAATGAAGATCATAACTATGGAATATCACAAATTAATGGACATCCATCGATCGGCCGTAGCCTGATTCATGTGATCTTCTATGCCAATTAGCTTAATACTTCAGATAAGCTAATTCTTAGCTTCTCATAATTAGTCATAATCTTAGTTTTCAAGAACTTGTTATTAGTGATCTTTCTCAAGCTTTCTTTTTTCTTTTTAAATGATTTCCTAGTTTTGTCGCGCTCTGAAAAGTTAGCATATAATTTTAGTATACACAAAAGCATATAATCCTTATAAGTTACAGCTAGCTAATCAAGGTACTGTATTGTTGGATGTTTCACGCTAAAATTGTGGCAATCCTGTTAAGGTACTTGTCACACAAGTTTGTGTTTGACAAAGGAATTGCAAGTGCTTTAATTGTGCACATTTGATCCCTATTTATAGACCACAAGCACTGGTTGGCAAGGGACAAGGCCATCACGAAGGATTGCCTTAATTACCTGATTAGTGACTTTACAAATGACTAACCTTTTATTTGTGTAATTTCCTATAACTCTATTTATCTGGGCGTCCTCAGAATTTCCTGAGTTATATATGTTAACCATGTGGTTAGTTTAGTTAGGTATTTTCAACCCAATTCTAGCCACTTGTTCTTTGATCAATTTTCCCAGAGACAATTCCTTAATCATTGGATATGCTATTATCTTAGTTGAGAATACAAAATTTAGCTTTGACCTCATATATTTCCACTCTATATAAAATATAGTGCTAATACACATCAATGTGTTTTTCCTTGAAACTTTGTGCCCCACTTTTTATTAAAGAGATGACAGATTGGTTTTTGCAAAACACACTAATTGGTTTAATGGATGTATGCAAACTTAAGCTTTTAATAAAAGGTTTCATCCAAATCGTATTACTCACTGCAATGTTGCAAGCAATATACTCTACTTTCGTTGTAGACTGAGCAACATAGCTTTTTTCTTAATCAACCGAGAAACTGTTATACACTAAAAAGATATCTACTTGTAGATTTTCTATGAGAAATGATAAATACAGTCATGAGTGTGCAAGCGGCGTGCAGTCGCTTTGATAAAAAGTGAATAAAGATGGGACCCACTTGAAAAAAAGTTAAGTTTTTAATAGCGGACCCCACTCCTTTTCAAAGAGACTGTATGGCGTTTGCGCATTCCACGACTGTACGTAGAATTACTCATTTTCTATTATTTACATNGATTTGAACATAGCCCAGTTCGGCGTGGGATTGGTACGATATTCTGACACACTAACACTGTTATTCAATCCATTATGCTCACATATATGATATACCGTGTATCTATCTTTCTCTGCAACATGTTACGCAGCCCGTATATCTCTTTAAGCTCTCTTCTCCTTCTCTACATCACTAACATTAGAGCCAAAGCACAGCTTACACAGTTGGCAATTGGTTTTCTCCGAAAGCAGCCCCACCAGTAACACTAGATTTATAGTTCCAAATATGTTAATCTAAACATATACTAATGAACTTTATTAATATTTACTTGCAAGAACAATTCTAATTTATTTCCTTTTATCTTCATTGTTAATGTTCTAAATCCATGAATTTAAAAGTTTATGAATCATGATGGTTATCTTTAGCCTGAGCCATTGATGAGCCACAGGCACACATCTGATCTATTTTTTTTTAAATTTTTTGTTGTGAAGCACCTGGGCTGGACATTAAGAGTAGAAAAACTAATATGGGATCAAATTGTAACAAACAAAATCTCAGAATAGTGGATTTGTAGACAAAATAGGAGTACTTGCATTAAACCAGCCACTTAGGCCTACTTGCCCTCTTGTTAGCGCTCTAGTGATTTTATTTGTGAGAGACTCACATGCTTTTATTTTTGTTAACTTACTTTTGTGAAATTAATTTGTTATTCATATGCCTTTTTTTGTTCACTTATTAATAGTAATACAAACTATTCAAAAAGAAATCTAACAGTTTTATATCATTACTTATTATATACTTTTCAGGTTTATTCTTGATTTATAATTTTTTCTTAAAGTACAAAAAAATATGAGCAAGTTAAGAACAATTGATTGTTTAAAAAATAAAAAAGAAAGACGTGGATAACTCGGAGAGTAATATATATTTAGAGAGCTCGGCAACAACGAAACTTGATGCTTCTGTCACTGATGAGCATCCCTCTAAACTTCAAGAATCCAACCTGAAGAGATGGATGCTACTTCTTTGGAACGTGATCTAGGATTATGTCCATAAATATGAGAATTTCCTACAAACCTACAAGATGAGATTCAATGTGCCTATCTTAAAGTCAGTCCATATCAACTTAAACTTTCAGAATATCCATTTTCAAGAACAGGCAATCAACGTCGCTGATTTTAATTTTTTTGCTTTCACAGATATTAAAATTGGTTAGAGTAATCATCATCGAAGAATGCTGTCTTTTGTCTTTCATGCTATGTTTCTACTAAGAAATCAATGGGCCGCACAAGATCAGATGCATTTACCAATAAAGATTTTGAAAATTGAAAAAAGTAGATGATAGAATGAATTGTCCTTTAATAGGACATGTGGGGAGAGATCCACATTCATCAAATAAAAATGTTGTGAAATATTGTGAGGATTTAATGAATCAGTCAAGACATATTAGAAAGTTAGTTGAAAAAAAAATATATATCACAAGACTTCAATATATAGATCATGTTCAATGGCTTAAATTCCAAGCTTTTGTCTTTAGAGGTCACAATGAAAGTTTTAACTCTAAAAATCAAAATAACTTCATTGAACTAATAAAATTTCTAACAAGTAATAATGATCAAGTTGTTGGAGTTATTATGGAAAATGGTTCAGAGAATGCCAAATATACATCACCTAAAACTCAAAAGGAAATTTTGCATATATTTTCAAATAAAGTGCGAAATTTGATTCGCTAAGAAATCGGGATGCCAAATTTTTTATTCTCGTTGAAGAAACTCAAGATGAGTCCAAAAGATAACAAATGACTATCATTTTGAGATTTGTTGATAAAAATAGTATTCTTAAAGAGCAATCTTTTCATATTGTACATGTCAAAGATACTATGGTACTAACTCTAAAAAATGAGATATATGTTCTTCTTTCTCGTTACGACCATTAAAAATTGAGAATATTCGAGGTCAGAGATATGAAGGAGGAAGTAATATGCATGAATTCCAAGCTGTATTTCTTAAATATTGTCCTTATGCATATTATGTGCATTGTTGAGCTCGTAAACTACAATTAGCTTTAGTTGCAGCCTCTAGAGAAGCCAAACATGTTCATCAGTTCTTTGTCTATTTGAAATCCATTATCAATGTTGTTGTTGGTTCTTGTAAACATAATGATGAATTACAATTTGCTCAAGTTGTTGGAATTGAAAGTGTGATCACTTCCGATGAGACTGAGATTGGAAAAATGAAAAATCAAATTGGTACGTCGCAACAAGCTAGAGATACTAGATGTGAATCTCATTGTCAATCTGTTTGTAGTTTGATGAGGATGCTCAATGCTATTTGCTCAATTATTAATACTATCTCAAATGAGGGATCAAGTTATTCTCAATGTGATGATGTTAAAGCAGCTTGCATGATCTTAACATCTTTTGAATTTATTTTTATATTACATACGATGATGAAAATCTTGAAAATCACTAATGCGATTTGCCAATCTTTGCAACAAAATCTCCAAGACATTATGAATGCCATGAGCCTAGTTTCAACCACAAAACTACTCTTTCAAAAGTTGAAAGATGATGGGTGGGAGTCTTTGCTTGTTGATTTTAAATCATTTTGTAAAAAACACCAAATTAATATTTCTGATATGAATGTTCATTATACTAAAACTTGAGGTAAATCTTGTCGTCAAGTTGACAAGTCATTGACAACAATGGAGCATCATTTTAAGATTGATATATTTAATGCTATAATAGACATCTAGTTGTAAGAACTGAACAATAGATTTAATGACCATATAATGAAACTTCTCATTTTTAGTGTTGCTTTAAACCCTAAATGTGTATACAAATCATTTAAAATTGATGATATATGCAAATTGGTTGAAAAGTTTTATCCACAAAATCTTACTGAGCTAGAAAATTCCTTTTTGAGAATTCAATTGCAGTATTAAAAGTATGATGTGATGATGCATCCAGATTTTCAAGATATTTCTACATTATCTGAGCTATGTAGAGGACTAGTAATTTCAGAAAAGTCAAAAATTTATTATTTAATTGATAGGTTAATTTGTCTAATATTAACTCTTCATGTTTCTTCTACTACTACTGAGCGAATATTTTCTGCCATGAAACTTATAAAAACTAAATTGTGTACTCGAATAGAAGATGAGTTTTTTGGAAATCATTTGCTAGTTTATATTAAGAAAGAAATTTACAAGAATTTCACTTTAGACATGATAATAGACGAATTTCATTCCATGAAAGGTCGTTATTGAGCTTAATTTGAAGGGAAAATCCTAATTTGATATTTTCTTTTCTTTTCTTTTTGTAAAAGTCTCTAGCAAACTAAGGAAATCCTAAGGAAAATTATCTTATAAGATGATTTAAAGACATGCATTTTTTTATACAATTTTATGAAGTATGATTATTGTTTTTTATATAGTTTTGTACAAGAAACACATATTACTTATGCTGACACATACCACACACTTTGTCAATCGGCCCCCCAAATCCTAGTTCTGCCCTTGACCTTAATATACATTTTACTGCTTACCAATGCTCCTTACCTCGATTAGATTGATATTTACTTACCAAATCTACTGCATGACAAATATAAGGTCTTGTACTTGTCATTGCATATATGAGACTTTTCACAACTTGAGCATGATAGGAAATTTTAAGCATTTCACTTGTTTCGTCTTTATCTTTTAGGCACATATTTTTACTCAAAGTATGATCTTTGCAAATAGGTGTACTTAAATTTTTCATACCAAGTCTTTTAAGCACTTAATCCAAATACCAAATATTTTTCTAGATCCAAATATAGAAATTTTGAATTCCTATCTATTGAAATTCTTATACCAAGAATATAGATGGCCTCACCCATATCTTTCATTTCAAATTTATATCTCAAAAATTCTTTTATTTTATCCATCATATCCAGATAATTACTCGCTAACCATATATCATCAACTTATAATGATAATATTGTTATTCTATTGTCAGTTTTTCATATATATATACACGCAGTGATCTAATGGAATCATTTCATATAAATTTTCTAAAATTATTTGGTGAAACTTCAAATACCATTGTCTTGAAAATGTTTAAGTCCATACAGTGATATCTTTAATTTGTAGACTTTTTCTTCAATTTGAAATCCTTCAGGTTGAATCATAAAAGATGTCCTATTTTAATTCACTATTAAGAAAAGTCATTTTTACATCTAACTAATATAATTCTAAATTCATTTTCACAACTACAAATATGATTATCCACACGGATGTAAATTTCTCAATTGGCAAATAATATGTATGCACAAAGTCTACACTTGGTTGTTGAGTGAATTAATTGGCCACTAATTTTGCTTTATATCTTTCCAAACTTTTATCAACATTAAATTTTTTTATGAGAAACTGCTTGCAACCAATATTCATCAGTGAAAGTAATAAAGTACTCAATTTTGTTGAATGTTTTTATTTTAAAAAGGTCCACAAATATGAGAATGTATTATTTCAAGTAAATCTATTTCTTTATGAAAAAATGCTTACAACCAATATTCATTAGTTAAAGTAATAAAATATTCAATTTCCTTGTACATTTTTATTTTAAAAAGGTCCACAAACATAAGAACATATTCTGTTAAGTAAATCTGTCAATTTCTAATTTTTGGAAAAATATTTTTTACTTAGTTTGCCTTTGATACATGGTCCACACATATCAAAATCATATGAGTTTATTTGCGGTACTAATCTATTTTAATAAATTCTGATCATTTTATTTTTATTTATATGACCAAATTTTAGATGCCATAAAAATGTACAATTAGTATTCACATTCAAGTAATTAAAAAATGTACTTTATAATTAATATCAATATTCAATATATACATATTGTGACTTTTCACACATTTCATTAATACATCACCCTTACTAATAATTACAGTTCCAGACTTAAATTCAATTGTGTGACACTTTTGATCTAATACAGGCACAAATATTAAATTCGTACGAATACTAAGTACATACAACATATCATTAAGTAAAATAACAGAACCATTTACATAAAATTTGCAAGTACCTTGCCCCAAGACATTGCAATATGTGTTGTTGCTCATATACACTATGTGTTCTCCTGTTTGTTTCTCTTCGATTTTGATAAACATTTATTTGTTCCTGCAAATATGTCTTGTTGCTGCAGAGTCAACCTATCAAGAATCTGACATTGGTTCCACGAGTATTACTTCTAAAATTGTCATAATAATTTCCTTACTTTCTTTCGATTTTCCCTTATTAGGACACTGTGTTTGTAATGCCCATTCTTTCCACATTTGAAGCAGTTTCCACCAAATGGACACCATATTTTTCTTGAGCTGATTTTTGCTTCATCTTGTTCTGTGGAGAACATGTGTCTTGAGCCATCATTAGATTGAATGATCCAATATTCTTTCTGTTCTTTTTTTCATCATTTATTCTTCAAGTACCAAAAGTATTGGGAGTTAAGTTATTGTTATTTCCTTTTCATTATGTGTTAAGAGAGTAACAATGTGTTCCCAACATAAAGGAAGAATATTGAGTATGATTGTAACTTGCATTTTAAAAGAACAACAACAAATAGTTATTTTGCAATCAATTCCATTTGAAGTACATGATCGCTCATACTATCATTCTCTTTCATTCAAGTTTTGTTATACTTATCCAACAATAATTGTATGTAAGTATCAGATCTTAATCCATACTTATCTTCAATTGCTTCCATGATTTTCATAGCAGTTTCATAGTTTTCGAAAAGAGGAATGATTTCATCATTCATATAATGTAAAATAAAAGCTCTTGCCTAATCATTTTTTTCCTCATTTGTCTTTGGTTCTTACGCCACTTCTACTTTCACTTTGACCATTTCTCACATTTTCAAATGACTTTGGTGTTGTTAATATATCTAAGGTTTTTTCATGAGTTAGAAGAAAAGTTATATGCATTTTCCACGGTCAAAAATTTCTTCCATTTAAATTTTCTTTCCACGAGGGATCAACACTTTTCTTCAGTTTCATAAATAGTAAACCACCTTAATATCAACAACAAGATGTAAAAAAGATAGACGTGTTTTGTTACAAATATCATAAATGTAGTAGTTTATACTGTGAAAATTAAATAATTACAAATTAACTAATAGATTAATAATAATAACCCTTAAATTTCATTCAAGGTGGCTACCTAGAAGTTCTACTATTGTACTTCAAATAAGGAAAATATTGGAAGTGGTGCCTTGATCGAGTGTCGACACGAACTCCCCTTGAACTTTCTCCTCTTTCAAGAAATTTCTGACGATTATCTCGAACAACAAGTACTTCATAGAATTTGGCATAGAACCAGGAACATAACGACTTTTGAACGGATCAAATTGGGCTTGAAATGATTATGAATGATAAAAAATACTTAAAGTCGACGAACCGATTCAAAAAATCGAGTTAAACAGTTCAAACCAGGTTCAGATGCAACAGACAAATTTTTGGTGTCATCAACTATACTGGCAACGGCTTGGCGTGAGCCTTCAGAGCGTGGGTTGTAGACGATTTGTGGGTTAGAGGCATGATCCGCTCCTTCCTGGACTTGGGCTTGGGCTTGGGCTTGGGCTTGGGCTTGGGTCAAGTTTGTTATCAGTTTATAGGCCTCAACAGAGTGGGCTTGAACAAGAATTCATTTGCTGGCTATTTGGTGCCACTTGGTTCAAGAAGAAATAACACCGCTTGGTGCTATATTATCTTGGTTCAAAAACCCTTGAACTTGTTTTTCCCGCGTTGCCTCTAAAGTCCTTAGAACGACATTGTATTCGGCCTTGTGTGGAACAACGTCATCCACTGCTTGTGTGGGGTTATTAGACATGGGCCAAATGATGTTATCATTTTGATTAGCTTTCCTAGTTTAGAGCCAAAGAATTTGAGTTCTCATGGCCAGTGGGCAAAACAACATCGTTTATGCCATTTCAACCAACAGTGTTGTCTTTTTCTCCCTCACTTAGTTAGGCTCGATTCTGAAAATCATGAACTCTCTTACTCTTCCCACGTATTGGACGATGATGAGTCAAAGTTTGATGTGTCCTCGAAAGGCTCGAATCCCGACAGGGGGAATGACTCTGTTGATTGATAGGAAAATTTTCTAAAATGTATTGCCCTTTCTCTTGTAATGTATTTCGGACCGTGTGTTTTTGCCCATTTGAGTGAAAATCTTCCAATAGTTTTCCTCAAAATAGTAGCTGGTAACCAACTTTTGCAGATTTTTAGCATACTCAAGGGCTCCCATCATGATTTGGAAGAGTTTTGTTGTTGGGTTTGAAAGCAGCCTCCATAAATGGTTATAATGTGCAAGTGTGATTGTCAAACCAAGTACTTGGCCTTCTGTTATTAATATGGCTTTGATACCACTGTTGGATGTTTTACACCAAAATGGTGACAATAGGGTGTTTGACAAGGGAATTGCAAGTGCTTTAATTGTGCACATTTGATGTCTATTTTTAGACAACAACACTAGTTGGCAAGAAGAACAACCATTAGCAAGGGGCACAACTGTTTGACTCAATTAAATAGTTACCTCTCTTGACACTTCCTCAACCAACATCTCCCATGGAAACCATTATTATAGGGAGGATACAAATTTACTAGGGTGCATTGTTTGGTGTCGTCACCTCGTAAAACAATAGTATTGGTATCATGCTTCTTAGGTCGACGTTGTTCATGGTTTAATTCGTTGGTTGATTGTACAAGGCTACTACAGATCATGTGGTCATGTATTGAGCTTGCTACTCATATATTATGCTGCGTTGTTAGCTTTCCAGTGATGTGTTGTTGTTATATTAGTTGTTATATAGCAAAAACATTTGCACGTGACCAATTATTTACGACGAAAATAATTATTTTCTATCGGAATAAATCTAATATTCTTGTCACAAATAATCATTTTTCTTATAGTGCATGTTTAGCATACATATTTCTTTACTTACTCCAAAAGTAATTAATCAGCCTAATTAGATAAGCAGAGCTTTAGATTAATTTTTGCTTCTTATGCAAGTCTCTTTCTTCTTATATGTTCGAATTATACCCTGTTTTTCCTTTCCACCATAAAGCAATTTGGTAGACCATATACATTAGCTTCTTGTAATTTTTTAAACTATTTTATAAAAATATTAAATTTTTATTAACATGACATCCTCTTTTAAAGTTATAAGATTAAAATATCGTGTATCTACTTAATAATTATTGAGTGTTTCAAATTTGATATTGATGTAAAGGGAATGCTACAAGGAAGCCTTACACCACACATATTTATTTAATCAATATTTGATTTGTCATTTTTATGCTTATATTTAAACACACATATTTAAGCATTAAGATAAAATGACAACAATAATAAATCATATGTTGAGTAAATGAGAGTATGTAATGTAATGATTTCATGTAAATTCTCTCTTGATTTGAATTTAGTAGTGTGATATTTGTCTGTGTCTACGTGGACCGACCCAATGGGGTCAACTTCTCAAAGTGTATAATGTGTAAACCTTCCACTATGGTTTTACAAAAAATCTATTCCTCCGTAATTGACTCATGAAAATCAGCTAAATCATTTGAAAAGTCTAATGAGGTAGGGATCTGTTCAGACCTAGCGATTATATAAAGTTTGATGTTCTGATACACGCATAGGTAGACCGTGTGAACAGAGATTGCACATGCACAGAATTTTTAGGTCAAGACATTACATATTCCTAAGTTTTAATATTATATTATATAGTCTGTTCATCCTTTTCCGTCATTGGCGTTACTGACACATGAGAAGTCGCATGGGGCTCCTATGCCAATTTTAAAGCTTACATGCATAACTGTAAAATTAATTAATATTAATAAAAGCTTAGACAAGCATGACGATGGATGACATATTCCTTGATTCTCAAAAGGACGATACTATGTCCACAGCATCCACTGGGAGTTAACATTAAGTATAATTGGTCTTTTTTATCTTGTTACTTTTTTTACATGTATTTTTAATATTTTTAAATATTTAAAAAAAATAAAAAATTATAATATTATCAAAAAATATTTCTTTAATTACTAAGTAAAAAAAAATTATAAAATAAAATAAAAAATTTCAACGATAACACTAAGCCATAAAAACCAATGGTGAGAACATCATTTTCTTTAAAAGATTACAAAAAAAAAGGGCACTAGTACGGCCACCGCTGATAGCTACTGCTAGTTATTTTGGTTTTTCCTTTTAGCTTTTTTTTATATGTATTTTTTTTGACACTTTTAAATATTTTAAAAAATAATTCACAACATTATTAAAAAAACACTTATGTAATGACAAAGTAAAAATTAATAACAAAAAAATAAAAATAAATGCGAGTGGTAGCTCCAACGGGAGTTGGGAGCTGTAGATCTTCCATATAAGCAGGAAACTTGAACATTTAAATAAGTAGTCTAAAAACTTCTGCACGTTAAGATGTAATAAAAATATTAAAATAATAATAATAAAGTGCCACCAGTCGTGAATCGTGATCGATTGGCATCATTACATGGCGGCTTAAGTTATAGAGGGTTTTTCTTTTTGTCAAAATCAAAGTCTATCCTCTTTTAAATATATTATTTTGAAACTAAGTGTAATTTTTAAAATATGAATAATATTATAATTTGAAGATTTTTATATTATACACTATCTACATAATATAATTTAATTTATAAAATTTAAATTTAAAAATTATCTTTTAAATCAAATTATGTCATGTAAAAAATATGTAATACAAAATCTTTCCAATAAAATTATTTTTTATTTGTGGGACAATTTCATATTAACAAAATGACATAAAAGTAAGATAAAAGCAATTAGTGTATAACATAAAATAAAAAGGAAAATTTCTTTGAGTGATGCTATCATGTCTCCTTTATGTGTCCACTTAGTATGCCGCCCAGTCTAAAATATATTTTTTTTTCGTCTTTTATTTTAAATATTTTTTAAATATATGCAAATATTACAAAAATTTAAATTAAATATATGAACAGTTAAAATAAAAAAAAATACTGACATTATTCTAATCATAATTATGTGGGTGGTTAGAAGCGAGTCAATGCCGGCCTCTTGAAGCATATATAATTGATCGTGAAATTAAGCAACGTGGGTACAATATTTGATATGAAAATGAAATCATGGCATTGAAGAATTCAATTGATTGATTAAAGCGTGTGATGACATCGACATTATACCTAAACATGTTTTTATTCATCATAGTCAACCCTATGTTCCTCTGAAATTAGAGGCAATAATATCACTAGGACTTTGAACGCACGCAATATTCATTCACCTCCCTATTTTCTATTCCATTTCCTCTACTTTTAACCACCAATATATATATATATGAAAATTATTCTATTATTAAGTCGTAAAACACATCATCTACATCATTTAAATAATAAAATTTAATTTATAGAATTTAAATTTTAAAATTTATCTTTAAAATCAAATTAAATCCTATAACCGCTTTATTATATGTGCTTTATACACTAACTTGAGAATAGAGTTCTTCTATATATATTTAGACAAATATAAGACTTAAGCTTGCAAGCAAATATTATTTTTTAGAATACCACTGGTAGGTCAACTGGAACTTACTGCTCAGATGGTTCACTTGATGCGATACCACCACGTAGTGCCACGTGATTTATTAAAAATAAAAAAAAATATTCAAATAAAAAGGACATCCAAAAAAATAAATAAATAAATAGACATTCTAAGTTTCTTCTACTCCTTTTGTGCTTTATTTTTATTTTTTTTAATAAATCATGTCGTATCATATGGTAGTGCGCCAAGTGGACTTTCTGAACGGTAAATTTGAGATCATCAAATAACATTATTCTAATTTTGTATCGGATTTTACCAAATATATTTTAATTTAAATGAAACTTAATTTAAGTTATATTAAAAAAAAAAAAAA
>QEOT01122250.1:10576-24172 GCA_003123785.1 Pterocarya stenoptera | reverse complement strand
TCCTCATTTCTTCTTGGGCTCGCCTCATTTCCTCAGGATCTGCCACCAAAACACAACAAATAGATACTCAGTAAGAGAACTGGAACCATACAACAAACGCTAGTACCCTTGAGGGGTTCTCATGAAACATTGGGCTTTTCTATTCTGTCTGAGCCTAGCCAACCCAGGTAAATCTACAAAGAGTCAGAACCTCAAGATCAGGGGTTCAACATAAAACGTTATGAACAAGAGTACTTTACCAATGTTCTCCATTAATTTGGGCATTAGAAACATGACTACCAGCATAAATCCCATCATCAGACCCATTGGGCTTTTCACAACAGACATAATGGAAAAGGGTTCTCTAATCTGTAAAAGCAGAAAACAAAATGAGTCAGAGAATAGATAACTCCAAACTAACAGATTAAGAAGAAGAAATAGTCAAATTTAAGTTGAAACAAACCTCGTAATATTGTTCCTCTCTCAGCGGGTCTAAAACTAACTCACTCAAACCCCTCCTATTCTCTGTCAGTGTGGCCTGAACCTTGCCCGGATTTCTGGCACTGACATCAACTCGGACCTAAATGAATTTAAGAGAAATCAATCATGAGAAATCTTATTGGTCATTATAATTAAATAATGATAGGAAATAGTAGATTGTGAGTCCCACCGGGGAAAAGAAATAGCCTATTGCATCTACTTCAATTAGATGAGTTCCTGCTGGTACATTATGGCTATAAGCATGCATATTAAGGAATCACAGAGAGTACTAAAGTATGATTCACCAATCTTCCTACCGAAAGAGTGAAATAACAAGGGCCTTTAAATGAAAAAGGAAAAGCGGAGATCTACATTTTGAAATTATATATATATATAAAAAATCCTAACTCAAAAGGAAATACTTAAATATTTTATGTGCGCGCGCGCGCAAACACACACACATAACTTCAGCTTTATTTGTGATCAAAACAGGGTGCTACCCAAGTGAACAGGAAGTACACTGGATATACACCGAACCAGAAAATGCAGAGTACAAAACTCCTAGAAACTAGAAATATAAAAAAAAAAAAATTGAGCAATCATCCAATGATATTAGGTTCTAAAGAAAAGATCCTTGAGTACTGTCACTGTCTTCTCACAATTTTCAAAAGTCCAGTCACTTCTTTCCCTCCATGGGCACCACATCAAACAAGATGTAGTCAGTTTCCATAACAATGAAGATGAATTTTTTTAGGACAATAACATAGAAAAGATAGGAATGGGTTTGCAGTAGAGGAATTTTGCTATGTATAAACAGACAATGCCAAAGTGTCCTGCATCAAGTTTAACAGAATAACGTGTGTCAAGGTGGAAAAGGAAAAAAAGGATACAACGAGAAATATCCATCAGGTCGCAGTAAAGTAACCCTTTGGCCACCATTAAGTACAACTTTGATATTTGATAATTCTCCAGGAGGAACAAGACCTTGTGCACCCATACCTGCCAAATTAATTTAAAAATAATACAGGTTAATCCTTAAAAGGGGTGAAAGGGTGGGAAAGGGAAGAACAAAAAGAAGCATTGTGAGGGGGAAATTATGCATAGAAACCATAAAATTTCAGGCATTGTTTGAAGACCAAAAAAATCAACATAGAGATCCAAAATCTAAATTTAAGCGAAATAAAATATCTGAGTGTTGAAATTGTAACATCCGTGATTGAAGAGTTGGCACTGATGACAGGTGATTGCCGCAACCATCCTAGCAGGCAGAATTGGCCCAACTTCACCTCACGCAGACGGGCCAAACTTCTTCTTGATGAGAAACTTATACTATAAGCATCTTCGGTAAAAATTGAACGAAAATCTACCAATAACAGACAGGTTCCAAGCGCTCTTCTCACCATCTAAATCAACTAAATAAAGAGATTATGCTTGTAGCTAAACTTCACTGCACGAGGAAATAATGAGTAATGATAGATCGACAAGCAACTAGTAGTACATTCGATTGATGTTCAAATATTGCGACAACACGGGTTCTATTAACTCGCATTTTTCAATGGCCCGATTCAGCACCAACCAGTTCAATTAACTCAAAATTACAGGACATACTAGTCAAATAATAAAGACGAAAACTAGTTCCGATTTTCGACGCTGCAGTTAAATCAAAAAGGAAAAGAGAATGGAAATGTATATGGAACATGGAAAAGAACATACTTCGAATCTTCACCCGACCGTTAACGGTGTAACCTTCACTGTTAATAACCAAAAAATAATAATAATCAAATTAAGGGTCATAGAAACTAAAGTCGAGGTCCTAAAAAATTATTTTTTTCCTCCATTTTTTGTGAGAAATCCTCCATAATCAATAAAACGTTTTTTATATATAAACATATATTTAAGCTTTCTTTCCTTTCTAAGAAACCAAAAAAGAAGAAAATTTTCCGGAAAAGAGGAACGTAGATTAGAAAACCTACCCGGGTGAGATTGCGAGAGACGAGGAAAGAAATGAGATGCATAAATGTACCAAAAGCACGAGAATAACCGATTGGGATCTCATGGTCACTGCACAAAGAGAAAAGATTCTGGGAACGACCTCGCGCGTCGGAGAACCGAGAGTAAGAGGAAGCTACTCGGGACCCTTGCTTGTGTTCTCAGATTCAATGTAGCGTTACCGATCGACCTTACTGTTTTCTTTTGGCACCGGAATCACTGCTACTGTGTAAAATTATAAATCAAATCGAACACCATATTCAAGTCGTGCGGCCCACCTGGACCGTTGATCAATGAGTCAAATAGCGTAATATCCTGGATTCACGTAGTATAAAATTGGTAAGAATTAATCTTTGCATCAGCCTAACACCACATACTATAATTTTTTTTTATTTTTTTAAATTTTTTTCTCTTATTAAATATGTATTATATGGATGATGAATAAAAAAATATAAATATTTCAAGAAGAGTAAAATTAAAAAAAAATAAAAAACACATTAATGGGTGATGTGTAGACTTATGCATAGCAATGCTCAAATGGTAAATCCAGGTCAATCTTATATATCTCCGGGTGACGTGAGTGTGACATGATGGATTAAAACGACTTGTCGTATAGCTTTGAGCAACACATGGGAGGGGCTTTCCATAAAGAATTAATCTTTGCATCATCCTACACACCACACACCATAACTTTTTTTATTTATTTTTTATTTGTTTCTCTTATTAAATGTGTATTATATGGATGATGAATAAAAAAATATAAATATTTCAAGAAGAGTAAAATAAAAAATAAATAAAAAACACATTGATGTGTAGTGTGTAGGATAATGCATAGCAATACTCCTCCATAAAATACCAATGCAATTTGGTGGATGGGTCACTCTACCCACTTAAAAGGATTATGATTACCATCAACCTTTCGCGTTCTCGTACTAATGCCAAATCTATAATCTTTTTAATCTTTCAGATCAAGATTCTGTCCATATCAAAATATTTTTCAGAAGAGAGTAGTGCTGATAACATTCATGAGAAACGCCAATAAAAATGCTCGAAGGAGACTTTCATTTGACCAAAAAAGACAACTTTATTACACTTGGGGCTCAACACTAAAACCTCACACAAAGACAAACCTTCATTTACACCATCAATAGACTATGTTACAATTACATTCATATCTTCCTCTTTTCCGATATGCCAACGAGGCATATACCCGAGAGGAACTTTGGACTCAATAATTCATGAATATGGCATCCAATCAAAACAATGGAGAGAGAATCGCCCCGAGAAAGAATTGGGATCAAGCTGCAAGAATATCACAAAATGCTACAATCCCAACTTCCTTGAGACCCAATCTGAAAGGTTAGCTATTAGAAAACCAGCAAATACCTGCAATATACCACCAAAGGAAAGCAACATAAGAGATATCAGACTTCAAACACAGCCGCAATCACAAAATGGTATTCTGAATACAACAGCTGGTTCTGTAGTACAGAGATCTGCTCATAATTACCAAACAATAGAACCGAAAATATAAATGTTTGAGACCCTACATTTCCTTTTTCCAAAAAAAAAAAAAAAAAACAGAAAAGAATAGAAAAGAAAGCAATCAGATCACATCCATAAGAGAAATGTAAACAGTGCCCTACCACTCAACAACACCACTTTCCACCTAATTCACACCAATAATAAATAGCTTCAATAAACTTCCAACAAATTGATTTAACAAGACGCAACAGATGATAATCTTTGCAACCAACTCAGAAAATTTCAAAGACTACCTGAACTGAGCCAAGAATGTAAACTGCTGAATAGTGACGACCATGGATTACCATGTCAGCCAACATAGCAAGAGGGATGGTGAGTGACATGCCCAAGGTGGCAACCAGTGGAGTTGTCCATACAACACAGAGTGCCCTATGCAGAAACGAGATATTGTAGCATAAAGAGAACGAAAAAAAAGTGAGCTCCAGATCACTGATTCATGAGCAGTAGCTTTTACATACCAAAAATAGTCAGAGAGGACACTTCCAATAAGACCATTGGCAAGCACAACTTCATCAATCTTAGCAGAATGAGGGATTGTGAACTTGGGTTCAATTCCCAAGGCTGTCAATGGCCAAACTGAAAGAAAAGAAAATTCAAAAGAATAGATATTTACTAATAGGCAGTATTCTACATGGATCTCCACATGAAAGACACCACAGAAAAGACAAATAAGAAATCTAGCACACCTTTCAGCCACTAGGTCAGCCCTAGGAAGAAAAATGGAAAGGACTACACAAAAAAGGAAAGGACTACACAAGTAAAACATAATGCTAGCAAGTGTCTCAAAATTCAGACATATTTCGCCAAAGCTGCCATAGAGCCTGAGCTTAGTTCCAGTACCTAGGTTTTCAGTCAGTTTGTGAAGGAGGTAAAAAAAATTGAAGGCTAAAGGAAGGTTTTGACAGATATTTTGAAAGAAAAACTTATAATGACCACTGGGGGGAAAACATCATGCAAGACTGGGAGGGGTAGAATGTGTGCGTGGATCTTTGATTTCTGTGAGTTTAAGCTTCAGCTACTGGTTGGATTTGAGACCTGGGCCATTGTATGAATCCGACAGTCCGAGCTGTCTACGCTTTCCCTCCATCAGTTAATAGCACTACTGCACTAGTTTGTATTTAGTATGTAATGAAGAAACACGAACAGTCACATGCGTAGTTATTTGGTCATATTAAACACTAATAGCACTTTACTAACTCTACAGTAATATTTCTTCCACAGTTTTTTGTTCACTTTTCTACTACTGAAGTTTTCGTTGTGAAAAAATTATCATCATTGTAATTATAAAAAAAATTTATCATTATTGCCAATTTTTCAGAAGGTGGAGCTCCCCAACAATATAACTCTTAAAAAGGAGAGATGGGCAAATAAAGAACCTTATAAACATTTTTTTTTTTTTTTTTTTGATAAGTAATAGCCTTATAAACATTTTTGAAGGCTAATTACTTATAAAAAAAAAAACATTTTTGAAGGCTAATTAATAAGAAAATCTGATCAAGACTCTTACCAAGCCACCATAGTGCTACAAGTGTAAATAATCCTATATAGCCAAACAACTTCTGCACATCAACCCTTTCTCCTTCTTCACCAGCAAACTTTTTAAGAAGCACTGCAGCATTGATGGTAAATAGAACGTTACATAATTTTTTGTCAGTATAAATTTGGAATAAATACTAAAACTAAGTACCAAAAACAATTTTGAACCTGTAAATAAACCATATGACATAGCTGAGAGAAGGCCAAAAAGATCACCAACAAGAGAACGTTTCCCATTGCTGAAAACAAATATCAACTGTCAACAGCAGAACATGCATTACAAAGTGCAAGCTGATAGGGTATGTATGTACATACAATGATACATGCATAAAAACCTACAAAATATTCAGTTATATACCTAGTTGCTTGGGATATTGTCTCTCAAATTCTTCAACTAGAATGAGAGAATCTTTAGGGCACAGCAACTGAGCTCCACCAAAAGTTTTGCACGGACAAAAGGGAGCTATATAAAAATAGAGATTACCCATTGAATTTCATATCATACTAAAGGGGTACAGCCTATCTTTCAACAGACAACAAGAAGCTAAACTGTATTTTGGAACTTGGACAAGCTTACTCTTTAACACCTACCACCCACCCCAACACGCCAACACGTAAGCAAAAAATGAGAAAGCTCAACCCACCAGCAAAACATTCAGCTTCCCTAGACTAACAATAGGCCTTGACATCTCTGCATTTATTTTGACAACATATTATACCATAATCACAATTCTAACAGTTTATTGTCCATCAACCAGCCAGCATCAATAAAGCCCTCGTTGAAATAACATTAAATACAATGCAAGGAAAGATTGGATATGATGCAACGATAAAGGAGTGAGGACTTACGCAGAAGCGTTCATCGGTGAGTCATCTTTAGCCCAGGTTTTTCCCATAGTTGTCATGACAACACCAGCCATGCTGACAAAGACCGCAACTACTTTTGCAAGGTTTAAAGAATCTTGGCCCAGAAAAACACCAATGAAAAGAGTAAAAAGTCCTGAAGTAGATGATAATACTGTTGTACTTGCAACACTTGTATGTGCCAGTGCAGCATTTGATAGATACTGCAAACAAACAAAAAAAACATCAACAAATAGTATTTTTGGGCTTTCCAGACTAGATTTAAATCCTCAATAGCATTATGAAATCAAAGAAAATTTCTCCATGAAAAAACTGCTACTAATTATGCATGCTTCAAAATTTGCAACAGCAAAGTTAATGAACAAAAATATCTCACCAGTAACAGAAGAATATTTTTTTTTTGATCGGTACCAGTAACAGAAGAATATACACTCTACTGGAGTAAAATCTGCAAACAATAAGCATTTGGACATATTTCAAGTTCCTCTTTACCTCCCCCCCACCCCCCATTTTACAGTCCAGTAGTAGGTAGGAGGGGAAACTTAGAGGCACTCACCTCCTTGTCAGACATACATGCACAAGGCAAGGGTGCCTGATTTGGGTAAAGGCCATGGTGCACTTATTTTGGACTAAACAATCCCTACCTAAACTCTTCACCTTGAGAACCTTAAGAAACAGCATACAGTTTTTTTCACAACTATGAAACAACAAGCATTATGAAACAATCAAAACACAGTTTCCAGTTGAACAAATAAGCTGTTTGGCACCTAACAGCCAATGCATAGAAAAATACACAACATTATAGAACTGCCAAAAACACCAGACTAGTTCACAAGGGGGAGCATGCACCATGTGCAGTTATGAAAAACCTCTCCTCCAACACACAAGCACAAGTACAAATGCTGAATACGACATGCAACAATTGAGGACCGATGAATACTAGAACTAATTCTAGAAAGAGAAATGTAATAGTACCAGTTGCGTTACAGGGCACAAGGATAGACTTGAACCATTCTATACACCATGTCATCAGCACAAATTTTAATGGTTTTTATGCACCCAACCCCCTCCAACAAGAAAACGCGCAAAAAAGAAGAAGCTTTGTACCCAAATTAGTGATATTTGAGAAGCTTTAGGTGTATTAAGAGGACTGATTGGTTGTAGTACAAGCACACTTCTTAAGAGGTACAATACAATATAGATACAGAGAAAAAATCTTTTTTTTTTGTTCTTACAAACCAATTGCAAATATTTACCTACAAGTGCAATTGGATCTAGGATAAGAAGATTCATTATGAGTCATTCCACAAAACAAGATGAAGAATATAATTTTGAAAAAACCAGCCAAGGAAGTGGCTTACCTCAGTTACAAACCAAATTGGAGCAATGTAAAATCCATAAGTAGCAATTTCTTTGGTTGTAAGCTCCCTATCTTGTTTCAGTATGTGTGCATCATCTTTGTGTTTAGCGACCAATGGACTTGCTTCCGCATGAGGTGAAAGGTCTGCTTCACTATCTTTTCTAGTCAACGACCCCTGAAGTTCCAGTTCAAAGTTTTTCTGGCCTCCAATGTATTTTAGAGTAGAACTAAGACCAGCAGAAAAATCATTCAGGCTTTCTGCATTTCTACCGCTTTTAGAAGAGCAACGTTTTAGAATATTACACAACCAATCCTTTAGGAATGATATTGGGAGGTAGACTACCATAAGAGAAGCTCCGAGATATGTTATTGCGAATGGCTGCTTATAATCTGTAAATATGCCCTGCAAATAAGATATCAATCAGCTGAAACCTGGCTCAAGAAGATAGCTCAGTCGGTAGCATGTGCAGTGTTATTGTCAATATGTACAGAGCTAAGCATTATGCCAGACATTTTGAGAGATCAAAATAAATAGACTTACAATTACCCATTAATGCCTACGCAAACACTTGATGAAACAAGAAACACCACCTTATATAAGACCCTTGAAAATTGCCAAAAGAAATACGATGCTGAGTATGGATATATGCACAAATATTTAAACCTCAACCAATAAGAGGGTTGGTAGGTCTGCAGGAAGCATATAACGTTCAAACAGTTCCAGGGACGATTTCCAAGCGAATGAGTTACAAATAATCCATCAAACACAAACATAAGGAACATATAAATGCATTATCATGAACGGAATTACACCCGAATTCGACTAAATATAGAAGAGGTAAAAGGGAGAAAATCAGAGTTCATACATATAGAGAGAGAGAGAGAGAGAGAGAGAGAAGCTGACCTGGGTGACTTCTGCAGAGGAGACCCAAATAACAACAACAGCCGCTATCAGGAACAACCCGGCTCTGTATCTCCAACTCATTGCGAATCAAACAAGACCCGGATACGGAATCGACAGAAATTGCCAGAGATCTGCGCGGCGGTGGCCCTCTCAGATCCTTAAACCTGTCTTTGTTGCGTCACCGATCACCAACATGTAAAAATAAGATCTTGACAGAGAGAGAGAGAGAAAAGGTCGTTGGGTCGGGTGTTGTTGGAATGTTGGAGGGGATTCTTTGCAAACAGGAAAAATCAAAGAAACAGGAAGGAAAGGAAAGAGAATGAAACGGAAGTGTTAATGCCACTATGCGCGTCTCGAATTATTCCCTTGCAGTAGTTAAACTATATTTCTCACCCGTTGCCTCGTCAAATTCTAATTTATTTTCGTGTCTCTTCCTTCTCTCCCTCGATCTATAGAATCAGAAGCAGAGAGAAAACAAGAACACCAATATGCTCTTTACGTGAAATCTCAACCTTCGAGCTGTAATGTAGCCCATCATGATCACTCACCTTTCCTTTCTAAATTAGAAACTATATGCACGTCATATACTCTACTCATTATACGAATGACTTTTCATTAAATTTCCCATTAACATTCCATTTAATTAGCAAAGATTTATAAGTTTTACTACAAATAAATCGATTTTTTTAATATAACACTTATAATAGAATTTATTATAATTTAAACAAAATTAAAACACTGATTATATTTTAATATAACTGAGATGAAAATTATCATATCAACCGTGTATTAGATGTGTAAAAAATAAAATTTATAAATAATTTTTTCAAATTTCATCGGTAACCATCGCAAGTGTAATAGCATTGAAAAACTAATAGATTTTAATTATNAAATTAAAACACTGATTATATTTTAATATAACTGAGATGAAAATTATCATATCAACCGTGTATTAGATGTGTAAAAAATAAAATTTATAAATAATTTTTTCAAATTTCATCGGTAACCATCGCAAGTGTAATAGCATTGAAAAACTAATAGATTTTAATTATTAGAAACGATCATTCATTTCGTGGTTTATAATAGAATTGTCACATCTTCTAATCCGGACCACTTATTCTCTCACATAATACATATGAATGCTTGAAAAAAAAAAACTGAACAGCTTTGGCCTTAACTTATAAATCATGTCCAATCTAAGAGTACATCGAGGTAGATTTTGAGCCTTATGCGTTGATTGAATAATCCATCAACTCTAGTGGAAAATGTATCAAGTTCACTTTACGTCAGTATGTAAGACATTTATAAGACATTTAGACCCGTTTGACTGTTAAAATGATCTCAGACCACCTGACATAGTTTCGTACGGAAGGATATATTATCCATCCATATACACAACTTATTTCATCATAAATAGCCTCACTTTTTCATCTGAATGCAGCATGTTCATTGATGGAATTTTGATTATTATTCAATCGTTACAATAACATATTAATCATTAATAAGATTAATTACTTTTTTTAATTTCTTTTTAAAAATTTAAGTATACTTCGTACATTCAAATAGATATTAATGATATCTATAAAATCCATTCAAAGATCTTAACTTAGTATTATTCACATATAAACTCAAATTTATCTAAAATAGTATTAGCATCAAACGAAGCTTTAGTAGTTAAGAGTTTCAAAGGACTTTAAATTAATTTGTATTTAATTTAATTTATCCTTATTTCGAATGATGTGATTGAAACCTTCAAGTAAATCAGTAAATGATTGTTGAAGGTCATTGAAACTGACATCATTTTTTAAAAAATTTTGGAGAATACAGAATATATTAATATATCAGAAACTCTCTCTCTCTCTCTCTCTCTCCTGTGTTTGTCGTTCTTACCGACCACATGCCTTCCGCAATCCCACCTTCGGCTTCGGGTTTCAATCCGAACTTCTACATTTTTGCAAGGTATCCATCTTAAAACACCATGAAAGTTGCAAAGCATCAGCCAAACGGTCATTTTTAACGTTCTTTGGGGGAGTTGTAATTTAAATTGGTAAATTTATTATTATTATTATTATTATGATTAAATATTGAAAAAATCTATGGCAAGCCCTTTTTTTTTAACACAAGGATGATGTAATATAACATCCTTAGAATATTTTCACATAACAATATACAAGTAGGGACCTGTTTGATCTTTTGTCCATCAAATTCAAAGAAAGATCGACTGTGTAAGGTACATACAGAATTAGAATCTACACGATCTGAAAGTTCTATTAAATATCATTGCAACATTATCAATCTGATTCGGACATAATTAGGAGAAATCTCTATGCTCTTTTTCCATAAAACCTCGCTGTGTTTTAGGGCAAAAATGACCCTACTTCACTTGAGCTTTTGAATGAAAAAAATTAGCCACCATCCATACTTGCAGCACAGCACCACCCCTGCAAGTCTGCAATCACCTTTCCCCTCCATCCAACGTCTCTAACCAAAGTATCTACAAAAAGAATATCCATCACCAGATGCTCAGTTTTTTTTGTCTTTGTTGGTTTGTTTCAAACATTTTACGAGTGTTATAAATCTATATGGGCCTATGGCTATCAGTTGTGGGGCATTGCAGATATAGGGTCCGTCTTTTTGCATGTTAGGTGTTACAGTACCTCATCGTTGGAAATGAAGGTCATGAATAATAGTGACCTAAACCTGAAATTGAAAATGACAGACAAAAGAAAAATGTTTTCAAGGCCAAGAACCCCATAATACCTCCATCTCGATGGTGGCTGACTCTGCCTCAGAAACAGAGGCCTCTCTGACTCTCCTCAGTATTTCTAGTTTTACTTCTGTTTTCTCTATTTTAATCAACCCTTCCCCTATTTCCACCTGCACTGCAAACCTTGCAACACAGCTTTCAAATGTATATGTATAGTTCTCAATATGTTCACTCTCTTTATTCTCTACCCTCGTTTCCGACTCTGTTTCCACACAAATTCCTCCGTTCTCTTTCTTAAGTACACTACTAGTTCCAAGTTCAAATCTTTGCAACTCCATCAGCCTCCTGACCAAATCTTCTCCAAGCATTACTGTAATGACTTCTTCCCTCCCAAAATAAGCAAGTTCAAGAACGCAGTCCAAGGCCGCAGCTCTAATAGACAAATCTTCTGATCTCAAGAAGTTGACAATTCTCGGGACTTCACGGTTCGATTCCATTTCATCTATTAATGGACTTCTGATAAATCTGATCAGCGAGCAAAGAACTTGAATCGAGGAACGCGAACCCATTGAGATCAAGGCCCCAATAGTCGGACCCATAAACAGCAATCCCACAAATACATTCTTGTTGAACCTAACTAAAGCATCTACAGCGAGAGCCGCTTGCCCGCGAAGCCGCTGCGAACACGTCGAGTCGCAAAGTACAGATTCAAGAATCGAAAATACCTTCGCTCTCAAAACCAACTCTTGAAAATCTCTATCGAAACCTTGGCACACTCGATTTTTTAACTCGATCAAGACCTTACCTTTCTTGTCCTCGTCCGCCGATGCTGTCAACGTTCTTGCAAGAATTTGAACACTTTCGCGGTCAAGAAATGCTTGAATCTCAGCCTCGGTCGTAAATGCAACCTGGGAAATCTTGTATTTTGTAATTTGGCGGCAAAGGATGGATTTGAGGCTATAGCTCTGAGGTTGCTCCAGCCTTCCGAGTGACGTCTTGAGGCTGCAGAGCAAACGAGAGAGGTTGAGAAGTTTTGGGTCCGTGGAAAAGGCCGTGGCGGCCTCGGTTTCGAGCTTCGAAAGAACTTCAACGGTGGTTTCTGACTCGTTGTTTGGTACTGAAATGGGGTTACATCGTAGATCTTTGGAGGCCTTCTTTAGCGCTTCAAGTAGTGTTAAAACACGTTGGTTTTCTTGTTCTCGATCAACTTCCAAATCCATGGCTGCTTAGAGTCGAAGCTCAGTGAATTTGCTTGTGTGTGTGTGTGTGAGAGAGAGAGAGAGAGAGGCTGGGAAGGACAGGGGGAAACCTAACAACCGGTCCAAAAGGCAGGCCGAACCAACCAACCGTTCAACGTATGCACGGATACGTTTATTAGCTGCCCTCGCATATAGACAACTGTTCCCCGCGAAGGAGAAAGCACCCTCGTTTGTCTCCCTGTGAGTGGGATGAAAATTTGATGTGTTGGCTGGTGCAAGGGACATAATAAAATAGACGATATGAAGAACTGACATTATTTTATGCTACGTTAATTATATAAAAATTTAATAATTTAAGTTTGAATACAACAACGTTTTTATTAACTATTATATGTCAGATATTGGACTGGCACTCGACAATTGGTCGGATAATTCCAGTCAATGCCGATGGAAGAGACATACAGACTCAAAACATGATCGAATAAGGGAAAATGGCAGAAGATATATACATGAGACGCTGGATTTATGTGGTTCTGACATTGAAGCCTCTATTCACAGATCCTAGAGGGAAAGATTAAGTATTTGTGGATGTCAGAATCCATGAATATTTGCATCATCGTTCTAGATTGCTTAGCAAATTTTCTGTGATTTTACAGATTGATTGGATCTGGACGTCTACTGTAGTCTTCGGATTCGTTAAAACAATCAAGAAACAAGATTGCTCGATTGTAAGCGAGATCTTTCCAGCTGTTATGATTCTAAAGGTTAAATGTTTAACCAAATTAGTCGTCTTAGGACTTTTAGATCAATGATTAGTCTTTAACACCAACCCACTTGAAACAAAAGCGAGATCTTTCATGTAACTGTTGCAAGGCCCTTTTGAATCGTGTAGGCGTGAGGCATCGTCAAGAACATGACTGCTACAAAGTTACAAACTGACTGAAAATCTTATATGTTTGCTTTGAATTTCTTTACAGTTTTACACAATGCTAACAATCAGGGACCTAACTTCCCCCCCCCCCCCCAAAAAAAA
>QEOT01122249.1:0-24141 GCA_003123785.1 Pterocarya stenoptera | reverse complement strand
CCTAGTACTGCATGTTGCTGTTTCGTCTCATCTGCCTCCTGTATGATTTTGGTGGTACATGAAGCGAAAAAACTATACAATACTGCACATTAAAAAATGGATAAACGAGATTATTTCTTTTCCACAATCAATCCCATCTGTTATTTTTTCAACAAGACACGTCATCCAGTAATAGGACGATATATAGGCATGGGAATTACAAAAATCTCAATCTGGGTTCTCTCTCTGATCATTACTTTTTCTTTTCAAAATTTTCCTCCTTGAGTGTTCTAAACTGGTGCATTGAGTTTATCCTCGATCTCGGATCTTAATTGTTTGTTTGGACCAGTCTACTGTACCAATATATTGTGTCACCAGCTCAAGCTTGTTTTACAGATTGAATGGAGGTTAATAAAACAGTACTACTGGAAATCATTGTAATTATTGGATGGCGGTTACTGAATTGATTTTGGTGGGTTTTCAGTTTTGTAATGGAACATACCTCAGCTGGGTTGAATATAGCTCTTGGAGCAGAGATCTAGCTAGCTTGAATGCACCCACCTTGGAATATGTTATTGAATCCCAAAAGAACATTTTCTTCTGCTGTGCCTTTTTTCTCCTCTGCTTAAACTGTTCATGCAAATTCACCCGTTCTCTTGTTCCAGATACCGGTATCATGTTTTGTACGTGTTTGGCCTATTCAAGAAAAACACTAAACAAATTAATTTCTGCTACAACGTATAAACCATGATATATAACAGTATGATGCAAGACATCTAGGAAGCCTGTGGTGGACTTATGGTTTGGATGAATAATCTTTTGAATTTAGGATCTAAGATGTTAAAAGAAAGAGAGGGAGGGGATCAAGGTTTCTGATTGAACTATATATGGGTTGAAATGGCCGAATTTCACGATGAAATAAACTGAAAACGAAGAAAACAACTCGTTGGACTTCTAGCAGCAGTAAACGACGTACTTATAAGCTGCTGGATACATCAAGGGCAGTTCAAGATATAAGAAATTTACAAAGGGCTCTGATTCGGCTGTTTGAGGGCTGTGGAACACTTACTGATCAGGATCGCTCCCAAGAATTAGTGTAGAATAAGAATATGGACGCGCGGAGGTATCAATTAAGCACAGTGACTGATTTGATTTTAAGACAAACTACATAAATTATATTTGCTTGTGCTCCTGGCCGGCCTTGGTCTCTTCCTCTTCCGCGTTCTCCGAACTTGCAGCAGAAACTAGAAAGGATACCAGAAAACCAATAGACCATGATTGCAGTTTAATAGGGGGGCTATCCATGTTCTAGTAAAGTAGTCGATGCAAATTAAAACATTGAATAATCAATCGAATCAACGGGAGCAAAATTATGCCAATTTGTTTGTTTGGGCCTTTTTCTTCTTTTTCCCACGGAAAATATCAGAACATCTTACAAAAGACTAGAGAACAGTTCAAATGCTGGATGCGAGGTTAAGGAGACAGTTGTTTGCGAATCATGAAGAATCCTATGTTTTATTGATCGGCCTATCAAACTTTTCTAATGCTTTTACGTCAGTTACGAAAGTACACTCATTTTTTCCACTTTTTTCTCAGATTAAGTTACCTTGTCAACTTTTCTGTTCATTTTATAAGGTCATGACTCATGATGCGTAGCTTTTAAGTAGGACAAGACGGTAAGTTTCACCCATTAAAATTAAGAAACTGGCCCCCCATCATCCACGAGATCTAACTTCGGATGAGGGGAAAGGTCAGCCATCTCAGTCATTACACAGTAGGCGTCCTTTTGAGCCATTGCCAAAACATAAAAAAGGAGAAGCAGCAGCAAATAGAGCAATTTATGTTTGGTGGACACCAAAAAAAGAGTATGTGATTCCCCCTTTTGAGAATTTTCGGCTTATCCAGAAATAATTGCACTAGTCCTTCAAGACGAAACTTCCTCACTATCTTATTGTTTTGGCAGGACAGAGAAGGAAACCGCACGAAACCAGACGAGAAATACATTAAATGCAGCTATCGGACAACTCCCTCTTCTTTTTTCTCTTCGGTGAAAAAAAATAAGAAATCTAACATTGTCTACATCATATCTTCTGTAGAAGAAGCCTCAACAAATCAGATAAAAAGAAAAGCCTTACAATGTAATATGCCTCAACGCAAAGTAACGTGTTTGAATGCTAAAAGAATACACTGCATAGGTTGGATGGTAAATCATACGGGAAGATCCAATATACAGGAGGGGGCTGCCAAATGACAGTCTTCGAGCTTAATTCCAACTACACGAGAGCAAGCACGCCTACACCAAATCTATGTTTCACCATTCAACCAGTAAAATACAGCCAATAACAAAAAATGTAACAAAAGAATACCTCACAATTCAACCAATCTCGCAGCAACCAAGAATCCAGAGAAAAAGAATGCAAAATCTAAGCATTGTAGTCACGATCAAATGCATCACAAACATGAGGATAGACACCCATTGGATTCAAAAGTTGAAGAACATTATTTTATACTTGCGTGCTTGTAAGACATCTCCACGGCCTTACACGGGGGGCCTTGTCCAAGAGCATTAGCAATCCTACACTGCTGCTTGACAGCCTACCCATGTACCTGCAATGACAATATTATAAATGAGAAAAATAAGAGATCGATCAAACCCCTTATATATCCAGACTTTAAATGCCACAGCCAAGAGGTAAAGTTCTCCAGTTGAAAAAAAGGCTCTTTTTTTATAGGTAAGATTTTATTAATATTCAAAGAAGTAGATGCATTGTCCAAGTACACAAGATGTTTACAAGAGAAACAACGGGATACAAGGAGATCATGAACATTATGCCCATTAAAATCAACAACTAATGCCCATAAGAATAATGTGTTGAAGAAGATAGATCTAAGTTCCTCCAACTAGCGTTCCTTGTCCTTAAAGCTTTGATTTACATAGCTAGTGCCCATGGGTGAAAAAATATGTTTTTCCCAGGATAATCACCAAATTCTAAACCTCTAAACAGACAGTGATCTTTTACCACAAATAATTGTTTTCTCCCTTCTCGGGGTTTTTTTTTTTTTTTTATTTACTTTTAGTTTATATTTTCCCCTGAATTCATTTTAAGCGCTATCATGTAACATATACCTCAACTTATAGTGGGGGTTTGCAGCTAAATTTTCATATAATTGAATAGAAAATGTTATTTAGAGAAACATATATAGCAGCATTGTCATCCATTAAAAAAAAGTACTCACTTGCTTCGACGAGATCTCTTTTTCCAGAAAACGAATGACACCATCCACTGAACACAATACAAGAAAATTATAATAAAATATAAGTGCTAAAGCTAAAAAAGACATGCTGTAGAATGCTATCTTGCTTCCAACTATAAAACAGCAAAGCCATTCTGACGTGTTTCAGATACAAATCTAAAGCAAAAGAGGCCTTCAAGTTGTGGGGGGAACGATAGGCTTGTTCAGAAAAGCTCGTAGAAAATGATATGGTAATTCAGCTTTACCAAATAAAATCCTACCAACTATCGATTATAATACTACCTAAAGTGATTGGCTGAATGAACAGCAAGGAATAAGAACAGAAGAAACAAGAGCCATATTGTCACGATTGCAAATATAGCTCAACAAAGATTCAGAGTGGCTATGGTATTCACTGGGACAAAAGGAATAGTTAAGAGGTTTTATCGTAAGTATAATAACAATGGCAAAACAGTTGAGAGAAACAAAAACAGGTGGAGATGGATAAAGAAAGAAAAGAGAATTAAAAGAGAGAAGTCGTGAGATGCTTTTGATAAGCAGGAAACATTTATTAAATATCAAAGAGGGTGCCACCCGAGTACACAGGAAGTATACAAGAAATTACACCAAAACATCAATAGGAAAAAGAAGGTAAAATCCTGAAAACTAGGGACAGATGCACAAATATAAGCAGTCACCCAAATATACAGGCTTTCAAAGAAAAAGAGTCTTAAGCTCCCCCACATGGTAATGACTTTCATAATTCAAGATCTAATTCAATTGTGGATTGCAGAATGATTAAACTAATCATAAATATAGAACTGAAAAATATTAGTAAAACATCACAAAAATAATGATGCGTGGAGAAACCAAAGAGACAAGAGTTAAAGACGCCGGAAATTATAGTAAAAAATGTATATTCTCATTGGTCAACACCAAAGGCAAAAAGTATCCGGAATTACCTTAAACACTGATAAGAATGAAAAGCTTCCCAGAAGAGATGGCTTCTTCGCAGTCATTCGTCTTTCTGGTGACATTTCCTTGCACAAATGTTGAGCTATTTCTTTCAGTAGTACCACTTGAGCTTTGTCGGTACGCATAGAAATAATTGCCTGCCTCATTGATTCTCTGTCTGCCTCAAGTGCCTGAAGCCTCATGTAGAGCTTCTTAATATCAGGATCAGCACAATCAGCCTGATTCAAGGACATTGGAGTGGTTACAAAATCTTCAAAAAACTCAACTCCAGCTTTGGGATCAGTAAAACCATTATTTGGTGCTCCATTATGGATAGAGTCGATGGTATAAACTCTGTCACTCATGTTGTCATCTGCAATTTCAGATGCATTATCTAACTTTCTCAAATTAGAGTAATCCTCCATCTGTGAGACATCCTCTGATTTGTTGAAACTGCTAATGGGCCTTAGATATTCTGCCGAAAAATCATTGGAAAATTTCCTGGAGTGTCTTGACAGCCTAGGAGAGTAACCAACTACCACCTTTTCTAGAATGCTCTTCGAACCAGAGGAATCCCCATCCAGTCGACTGTTGCTGGGACTTCTCTCCATCTGGTAGATTCTATTTTCCAAATTCTTCAACTGGTCTTTAGCGCGAGGGGTCTCACCAAATGCATATTTGTCGACATCTTCAACATCATTATCTTCCTCCAAAGGAGCTTGGGTCTCGTTTAGGTTGCATTTCAAAGGTGGGTATTCATACATGGGGAGTTCAATTTGGGCATCAAACTCCACCATGCTTGGATTATGGCCATGTCCACCCCTCTCCCTCTCCACCTCATCCTCCGTGAGCCCATAACTCATCAGCCTATGCTTATAAGCCTGCACTTCACAAGTAAACGACTGAATGGCCTGCTCTCTCTTATACAACAAATCTTCCATTGCCACAAGCTCCTGCTGGTCATGTGCCATTTTCTCCTCAGCAAAACGCTTGAATTGTCGGGCCTCCATTTGGATCTCTGCCTTCTCCCTTTGCAACCTCAATATCATTGACATGGCCTCATTTGCAGCTGATGAGGACGCATTCCTCTCTTCCTCCAATTCCGTATGCAAATCCTGAATTGCTTCTTGTTGGCTACTAACCATCTCACGGAGCAGAGCACATTCGTTCTCAATTTGAACCCGTGCATTTGAAAAGAAATCGAAGCCTGGAATGGAGAATCTGTCACCATCCTCAAACTCGTCATGCTTTCGCTTTACAGACCGAAGCCAATCCCGTGAAGAACTACTGATCAACGAGCAGCTACACCCACAATTACAGCATTTGACCAAATCTCTCGAAGAAGATGCTTCCAAATCCATAAACCAATTCGCATTCAACCTCAAATAAATTCCAAATAAAATCGCAACAATCGATCGGAATATTACAAGATATCAAGAAACTAAAAGATAGAAAAAATCTTATTTTTGAGATCTCAAATCCTCCCTATCGAATATAAATCCTCCGTAGCTGTTCCTCCTCTCCTTCACCCCAACCGCCTGCTTTTGTTCCTCTCGACCAACAAATTCACATGCAATACTCCTGAAAAAAGAAAGAACACAAAAATATGAAAGCCTAACGATTGAAGACTTCCAAAGGCTCTGCTTCCTTTGACCAAAAATATTTGAGAATTTACACGGGAAAGTATACCTGTATTCAAGGAATTAAAAAACGACATTTCACGATAGTAATCGACGAGGCACGATAAATTTCACCTAAGTCGCTGGGAAAACAAAAAAATAGGAAAATACAAGCATTCCATAGAAAGCCACTTTCCGCTAACGAGTTTCCGAATTAAACCAACAGAGGCCGGCAGAAAGAAATGCAGAGGGGGAATACCTTTAAACGGCTTGAAGAACCAAAGCAGAGGAATTCTTCGTCGTCAAGAGCTGAAAATGGAGGGTGAATTGTTTTTACCGGGAAAATATTTTCCTTAAAAAATGGATCCGGTGAAGACGTACCAGCAAAACAGCCAAACAAACAAACGCCTGGAGAGATTTTCCCCCGCTTTCTCGGGAAACAAAAGAAAACACGAGGGAAAACACCGAGAAGGAAAGATGTTTGGAGGAGGGAAAGAAATTCGAAGAGGAGAGAGAATTTGGAACCCTAGATTTTTTTTTTTTTTTTTGGTTACCTTAATTGGATTTGTTTTGTTTTATTCGGCGTATTCGCTATGTTAAGGTTTCTCGATTTTCGTGACCTTCTCGAGATGCGAGAGGGGGGCGGGTTGAGGGAGGAGTCAGAGAAGGAGGGAAGGAGGGAGAGGGAGCGATTGACGGTTGTGATGTGTGTAATAATGATCTGGTGGATGAAAAATCGTCGGAGGCTACAACGAATAACAGCATGTTTTTACTTTTTCTTTTTCCCTTCTGCCTTTTGTTTTGCTTTTTTGGAGTTTTTGTTGTGAACAGGTAGATAAGGAACCAAGGCAATTGGTCCCGACTCCCTAGTCCCACACAAATACCCTTATTCCACCTGCTCTTTATATGTTGGCCACTTTTGCTCTTCACTAGTTCTGGTACTCTCTGCTATTATTATGGAGCGCGCATGGTAGCAGCGCTCGTTTATACCGTTATTTTTTTTTTATTAATATTTTTAAATATTTTTAAAAATAAAAAAAATATAACAATACATTTAAAATCAATTTTTTTATTATTAAATTAAAAAAATTATTGAACGGTTAAATAGAAGGGTAAGTATTTGGTGGCATAATAACTTTTTATTATAATATTGTATTAAGGATGATGCTAAGTCTACTGTTCTCAACTTTACCGTTAAGTATAATTATTTTTTTTTTGGTTATTTTTTTTACACGTATTTTTTAAAAAAAAAAAAAATCATAATATTATTAAAAATAATTCTTTAATCACTAAGTAAATAAAAATTTAAAAAAATAAAATAAAATAATCACAACCAACAATAAAAATTAATGATGAAAATATCATTTTTTTTAAAGATTACAGAAAAATAAAACATTACTGCCACATCTGATAACTTCTTAAGAGTTAACGCTAGTTTTTTTTATTTTTTTTTATATATATATTATTTAATACTTTAAAAAAATTATAATATTATTAAAAAAAATTCTTTAATTACAAAATAAAAAATAAAAACAATGCGAGCGGTAGCTACCGCTCGCTGGGAGAGAGGTAGGAGGAGCATTATTATTGTATTAAGGAAAATGCTACACGTCCCGCTGTAGCTTCCCTTTGGAAGCTACCGTTGGGGTGTAGAGATGATTTTTAATGTGTTTTTTTTAAGAATTTTTTTTATATAAATTTTTTTAATAATTTTTAATATTTTATAAAAATAAAATAAATTCATAATATTATTAAAAAATACTTCCTTAATCATGAAGTAAAATAAAAAATCATAAAAAAATATTTTTTATTTTACTTTATGATTAAAGAAGTATTTTTTAATAATTTTTTTTACTTTCTGATTAAGAAAGTATTTTTTAATAATATTCTAAATTTATTTTATTTTTTAAAATATTAAAAATTATTAAAATAATCTATATAAAAAAAATCTTAAAAAAAATAAATCAAAAACTAAGCTACAGCGGGGGCTGTAGCATGACCCTTTATTAAATAGCACCGTGGATTTTGGTGATTTGATTTTGTCCAGTTCTGCTCTTCCTGCAACTGTCGGATTTCCCCAAATTATTGTGGGTCAATTTGTTGTGAGATTTGACATGAATTTAGCCTTTTGAATTCACTTTTTTTCCTTCTCTTTTTCTTCTGCAGGTTGCAATTTGGGACTACATCAAATTATTTTATAAAAAGATCTCTAATTTAAAACAGAATTGAAAATTGTCCGTATTTTTCTTATTTTATTGTTTAAAAATCTTGTAGAAATTGAAAACATTTAACTGTTGGATATGGTTAAGTGGCGATATGTATGGGCTGTAATTTACCAAAGGGTAGTGCTACACCCCCGGGACTCCTGGTGGGGTATAGTGTTTTTTTTTAATGTGTTTTTTAAAAAATTATTTTTTATATAAAATTTTTAATATTTTTTAATTTTTTTTTTAAAAAAATAAATTTAGAATATTATTAAAAAATATTTTCTTAATTAGAAAGTTAAAAAAAGTTATTAAAAAAATATTTTCTTAATTATGAAGTAAAATAAAAAATATTTTTAATGATTTTTTTCTGATTAAAGAAGTATTTTTTAATGATATTCTAAATTCTCAACAAGGCTCTAGTTTTTTTTTCTTAAATTTAAAATATTATTAAAAAATATTTTTTTAATTAGAAAATAAAAAAATTATTAAAAAATATTTCTTTAATTATGAAGTAAAATAAAAATTTATAATTTTTTAATTTATTTAATAATTAATAAAATATTTTTTAATAATATTATGATTTTTATTTTATTTTTTAAAATATTTAAAATTATTAAAAATATCTATATAAAAATAAATTAAAAAAACACATAAAAACATATTAGAGCCCAGCGAAAGCCCAAGCGGGGGCTCTAACATTTTCCTTTACCAAATATAACTTGACAAATATTAAATGATCTGTATCTTCATGGCTATAATCCCTATCTGGCGCTACTTACAAGAGCAGTGCTGTCATTCGACTAATATATGGAATAGTGTGCCACTAACCCCACAAGTTGCATTAATTGCTTAGCTCTGCTCTCTTGGTTTTTTCCCATAATAATCAGCTCATTCCAAAACTTCACTGGTCACCTCTAGAATTCTTTCCATCAATTTAGATTCAAATACTGTTAGAATTGAGAAGTGAATATGAACTCGTCTTATCTTATTATAATAATTTTTTAAAATTTTATATATAAAATATAATAAATAATTTAATTTTTTTTAATTTTAAAATAATAATAATATTAAAAAATAATATTTTAATAATATATTATTCAACTTTTAACTCAATTCTCAAACGAGCCATACCCTTAACTATCATGCATTTCACCACTTTACACTCTAAATTATTGAACCGATGCTTTAGAATATTAAATTATCAGATAGTTATAATGCAAAAAGAACAGACCCATTTTTGGTCGAATGCAATTATAGACCCCTAAGCTCTTTCGTGGCGGTGTGGGGGGGATTGTTATCTGATTGGGAGACTTCTTTTGAGGATTGGTCCTCCTTTATTTATTGGTCGCACGTTCTCTGCTACTTCATGCAGTTCTTGAGATAAAAAGATTGTGTATTGATGAAGTATTCTTTTGTGTTTCAATTTTATTTTTATTTTTAATTATTATATTATAAGTTAGACCACTACTTGCAAATTCTAGTCAAGACAGGGCAAACTGCAAAGGAACAATGGGAGAGGAGAAAGGGAAGACAGATGTTGAAAATTTAATAATTGTTCAGGTTCCCTTTCCCTTTTTCCTCCAATTACTTTATATGCTATTAATTAAAAACAAATGATAAAAGACAATTTTTATGCAATTATTATACAATTTTTTTATATTAAAAAATGGTTTGTATAAATTTTAATTTCGTACAATTATTTTGAAATTAGATAATATAAGTATTAATTAGCAAACATGTTGAGTGTTTGGATAACTCAATAATGAAAGTTGAATTGGATTGATTTGGGATCTATAAACCGTACAAATTAGAAGAAAATAAAACATGAGATGTCGACCCTCCAACTTTTTTGAAAAAATAAAAGTGGTTGACATAGCAATGACTATGCACTTGGTTGAGAGATGTGGACATGATTGGTCCCATTTTTCATGGCTTTTAGAGTGAGAATTGGTAATTGGAGATGATTGGAATAAAGCTCATCAAAACATTCAGTTGGAGAGATGATTATAAAATTATAAAATTAAAAAAAGAAAAAGAAAAAGAAAAAGAAAAAAGAACTCGTTAAAATATCAGAATCCACTTTTATTCCCAAGATTAGGGTTGATAAGGCAAGCAGTCTTTGCAAGGTGAAGAAACGACTCCAAGTGAAAGAAAGGGATAGTTTAAGGCCCAGTCTAGACTGCATGCCCAGAGCCCACCATGCTTGCAGAAGAGTACACATAATGGAGCTTTGCAGATTAGGAAAACCATTTTATACCAATTCGGAATTTTGTTGGGCCGCAAGCCTACAATTTGGGTAAGATGACAATATCAACCTAATTTTCATGGATCCCTATTAGAAAAAAAAATGATTCTTATAAATTTTAAATAGACAAACTTTAAGTAAATTTTTATTAAAAAAAAAAAACCAAAATTTTAAAAAATGTAAACAAAACTATTTTTTTTTAGTATGACCCACGTTTTTACAAATAACTTATAAGATTTATCTATTTGAGACTTGTACCCGTTACTCCTAAACGCGTAGATCGTTAGCACCTTTGACTGTTTATAATAAAGTTTCAAAACTAACGAGTATATTATATTATAAAATTCTTATAACTATAACGTAAATATTACTATGTTAAATTATCTTTGAGAACCTAACACTTATTATAAATCCGTAACCATTATCGGCAATCATCCAATTTATATACCAGCTGCGATACGTTTTTGGCACTCCTAGAAAGGTGGATAAGCTCTCTCTCTCTCTCTCTCTCTCTCTCTCTCATATTTATTTTTTATTTTATTTTTAATCACGGTCTTTTAAGGAATTTTACTTATAAATCTATAAATCCAAATTATTATTTTATATGGGTTGGAGATGCTATCATGCTAGTATTAATTATATTTAAAATTTGATGTTTATTGGAAAGCATAACAATAAATATAAACTGTATAAAGATTAATAGTATTTATAATATGAAACGTGTTGAGAAAGTATGTTGGGATAAACTGGTTATCAAAAGCTAATCTGAAGTATAATAGCGGAATCAAACAAAAGAAAAATATGACAATCATACAAAGAATGCCAATATTTAAGTGGCTCGGCTAAATGTGAGCCTACGCCCACTGGCATGATTGGTCTCAATGAATTCACTATTGATAAAGGTAGAGTATAATATATCAATTACAAAGTTCTCAATCCTCAATCTCAAATCCCGATACCCAATAAATTTTGAGATTCTCACAAGATGACACTTTTTTCTATCTACGGTAAGCGTATGGCTACCTCAAATGTCAAAAGTATCAAATACAATTGAGACAATTTCTATTTATACTTAAACGGCGCGAAGCTTAAAAATAAAATATTCACTCGAGCGAACATTAGAGTTTGCATTCTGCTTGAGCAGAGTGTCAAGTAGGTTTTGAGCGAAGTTGCAAGCGAATTCATCCATTAAAGTTTTGCTTGAGCGACAGAGACACCACTCAAGCAAGAAGTCTATAGAGACGCTCATTCAACAAGATTCAAGCCCCTCATATAGAAAACCAAATGCTTGGATTTCAAAAATTATATGTAATGCACTCCTATTAAGAGAGCTCCATCAACTTTCCAGCTAAATTCAGTGTCAGTGTCATTGTCACGTTACACGTGACTTATAACAGAAAGGTCGATATCTTATCTTTCTGGTCACAGAAAATTTCTATGAACATATATTGGATATTTCAGCCATGGGGTCCAAAGCATTAGTCAGCAGCCCGAGCACTAGAAGAAGGACAAAAAAAATAAGGATTTGTATAAACCACGTGTAAGAATGCGTACGTAATCATAACACATTAATATTATTATTTTTTTAACAATATAATGCTATGTATATTTATGAAGCACGCAAGTACGATATAATTGTTTTAAAAAAGAGAGATTTATTGATAAATAAATTTTTTTTTTCATGTGGAATTTGTAATTTTTAAAAAGATTGTGCAGCGCTTATGCACTACACGACTACAAATATTATTTTTTATTTAAAAAAAAATAAATGATAAGTACCTCATGGACCATAAATTAATTTTTTTTCTTCCTCATTTTATGGCTTATTTTCTCATGATCTACTAATGCGTACGTACACTTTTAGATTCATTATTGTTTAATTGGGGATAAGGACTCAAGCCAATTAAGAAAATGAAAATAAAATAGGGGATAGATAAGGACTAGGTCATAGCTAGTGTCATGAGCTACCATATATATAAATAATTGGTTCAAATTAATGCCATACACAATTTCACAAACTGGAGATAAATCCGAGTCATCATGGGTACCAACGAGCAAGCCGATTTCGGACCCACGAAATCTTCTTGAAAAGGCCCCTAATAATAAGACACAACACAAATTATCTTTCATCCAGAAAGTCTTCTTTATAATAATAATGGTTATTATAATTTTAATTTTGTGGAAGCCAAAAAGTCATTGCACCATTCATAAAGTGTGCATACCAGAAAGTAGGATTTTTATTTTATGGTAAACATGAGAGTGATGGAGTTTTGGACGAGCGTGTGTGTTATATATATATATATATATATATTTATATATTTAGTGGAATCCTTAAATATTTTTGGTGGTGGTGGTGGTGGTACTGATGACAGAATAGAAGTGTCGTGTGTGTGTGTTTTGGGTTTTGTTACTTTTGTAGCAGTCCAGGTGATATGTCCATAGTGGCAATCTCTGTGACAAGCAGGAATTGACAGTACTGGCCGAGCAGCTTGTGTGTATATATATCCTGAAGATGCATGAGCTCAGAACTCACTACCAATTAGTAATAATTAAATGAGATATAATGGCTATATATCCCCACATCATCAACAATGTAAATCCAACATGATTCAATCTGATTACAAGTCTTGACCTGGATTCATGGTGTTCAGTGAATGTTTCAAAAGATCTGCCTATCTAGCTAGCTGATCCTGTCATTCTCCCGGCATGGCCTGCATCTTGATTTATAAAGAACGGCTATAATCCATTACTTTAATTATTAGTTGAAATTAATTTGCTGATGATCATGATGGGCTTGACAGACTTGGATATGCATATATATATAAATATATATATAAATATATAATATATATGTTCGAAAGGAAAGTCGTGTTTAGCTGATCACCATTAATTATGAGGTTATAATTAATCACCCAAAGAGATCAACACAGATCGAAATGGAAAACAACAGAACAGTGAGTGGATAAGTCATAGATTTCCTATTTTTGAAGCATATTCCTGACCATGAATTTCTAAGATGTTCATGGAATCATTAATCCTATTGATATTGCAGCATTCGATGATCCACTTGTCATTAATTAATCAATCTTTTGATGAATTACTCCACTCAACATTTGATTGCATATATATAATGATATGTATGATTTTCTCCCTCTAAAAGATTCTCTTTAGAGATCCACCTCCTGTAATCAGTTTATGATTGATCATATATAACTTAATTAATATGCATGTTTTCCAATTAGTACGCGCACCAAATTGCCTAAACAGTGAAAACCATTCATATTTTTAAACCCTCGGAAAACAAAGGAATTAAGCAGACACGCACATGAAAATTCTCTAAGAACATGAGGGTCTGACCCATGCAAACTTCTGACCGATGTCAAATTAATGCGACCGAGGGTAGTATCATGTATCCCAAATATATATAACTTCCACGTGGACGGCAATCAGTACTAGTGCTGCGAGGGCAAATTTGGTATATATGTATCTTTTGCCAGCATTTCGTGACTCAAAATTCTCGAGCTTAAGTACCCTAACAATTAGCGTACGTACGTAGACTCACGAGACAAATGTCTAAGCATATATCATTAATATTATCACAATACCTAACTGCAAACATGCATATATTATATCTCTGCTAGCTTAAGATTTCAGCAGAGCATAAATATTGTATACACATGAGTATATAACCAAGCGTGCAATCACAGGCCAGTTTGATTTTCATATTACAATCAGTAGTACTACTCCAAAAGAAGAAAATGAATAGCAATACCCAACTAGCTAGCTAGAGCTTCATTTTCCACGACCAATTTAATTTGCATGCATGCCTTACGTACGTACTTTCGCTAGCTAAATGTTACATTAATCAAGAATCTGAACCAACAAGTACGATTCTAAACTCTCTGGCCTAGCTAGCTAGTTATTACATGCAGTTTTCAAGCATGAACTGTTTGAGAAGTTGGATAACTTCATTTGCAATTTCTGAGAACGGATCATTCGTGAAGAAACCATGTTGCTTTCCCTCGAACTGGACATACTCAATTTCCTTTCCTAGTTCTTTCAACCTCTTGGCATAGTCCTCAGCTCTATCTTTCAGCAATTCACTTCCTCCTGCTATCACTAAAATAGGGTCAAGGGCCACCTTTTCAAGGCTAGGGCTGGCAGGTCCAAATGGGTTCGCCAATGGGTGGTCTCTATTTTCTCCTATGGGCATCGACAGCCTCCAAAACCTGTTGAGAACGGTGGAAAACAAGAAAATTTGAAGGAAAATCACTATGGCCAAGTTAAATATTATCTTAAAACATATATATAATGCACATATATACATATATACATGCATTTGTGTGTGTCTGTATATATATATATATATCTATATATATGATGTATGTGCATGTGTATAACAGGGCATGCACATGGACAAATTAATTAATAAGATTTGATCGATTTTAGAATTGGTGCATTAAAAAGTGTTTTTCCAAACGATATTCAAGCACTCCTGGTACGATCAGAGATGTGATAGCAATGAAAGCAATATAATAAAAGAATGGAAAAAAGTTTCTGACAATAACCCCTCTGCACATGAGATGACTTTTTAATGGATTGCTGATATGGATTATATGGAAATGGACTGTTTTGGCACCACTGCCAAGTGGTATAAAGAAATTAAGTCCAATAGGGAAAAAGCCACGCGTTGCTATTTACTAAAATATGCCTCATGACATGATCTTATATACGTATAAGTTTGGCCTTGAACTAGTACGTACGTATTTGTCTTGACTTAATTTGCTGACGTTCTTAAAATGCAAAATTATTTGCAATTTGGTGACTGACTCGATCGATCAAACAGCAGCACATTAAAAAAAGGACTAATTATCCAGGCCAGTTGCATTATATATAATAACATACGTAGATCTTTTGATGATTCTATAAGATTCTAGGAAAATCACTTACGTTATAAGACCGCTAGACACATTGCATATATATATATAATATATAATATATATAGGCTAGATCTTATCCATGATGTTCGATCTAGGGTTTTTATAGGCAGGTATATATTAAGATTTTTAAGACCTTTTTAAAAAGGACGTCCCATGCACCAAACAGAAAGATGTTCTAGCTAGCTGTAAGTAATTGGCAATTTAACATTCAAACTAATTTGCAAAAGCAAGTTAAAAATGAGATGACACTAAGAAACCCACTCATAATATATAATCCTTAATCAAATATAATTACGTGTCATTAACAAGAAGACTAGCTAGCTAGCTAGCTAGCTAGCATAAATTTGAAGAGGAAAAAAACAAACGAAAAAAGCCAACAGTAGTACTACTGATCAAGAAATTAAAGGTAGTCAGGAATCGCAGGTCAGTTCGGAGGAATAAGACTAGAGTAGATGAGAACAAAATCACTAAAATGTCGTGACTCTTGGATCCCGAGTAGTGACAGTCAATTCAATTGGTATTTTCCACGAGAATATTGGTGGCCACTGTTCCAAGTTGTATCACCTTTATATTTCGTACGGACCACCCTGGCCTTAATCATTTCTGTGAAATTGATGCGCTTCAATTATCACCAAAAAGAAAAACAAAAAAGCGACCCAAAGCCAAAAGGATAGGAGCACATGACTAGTAGTAAGTAGTAGTACGTACTGTTGTGAATTTAATTTCTACGGGTCATCATTTTTATATATTTCTCTTCTAATTATTCCCCCCCTTTTTCTGGCGATAATTAGTTAATTTATGAGATCGAGCTTTACCTCTTACCTTGTTTATTTTCCTTTTATGGTAACATTTTTTTTCATAAGTAGTAATAACTAATAATATATATAATAATTAGCACATCTCCATTTTCTTAAGTTAGCAGCAATATCGATGAATATTTTACATATGATGATAAAAACATATATAGATCATGTAAACCAATATATATATAGGACATATATATATAACCAATCATACTGATCATTAATATGACATGATCATGATTAATCATGAGTAAAACCAATGAATGTTCTTTTAATAATTGAAAGAAATGTGACAATAATTACCTGTCAAGTATCTCCAAATTCAGCAGTTCTTCAGACGGCCCCTCCTCAGACTTTGTCCTGACCTCCCCGCCAAAAAAGGGTCCCAGCAGCACATAACCTCGTACTCGAACCGGATCCATCTCAAACGAACCGGAACCGAACCGGACCGCTAAGTGGTGAGCAATATTCCCTCCAGACGAGTCCCCAACTATATACACCCGGTCAAAATCAACGGTGCCGCTCAACCATGCATCGCCACCGGTACTCTCACCCAAAGCCTGCCCCTTTAGCCACCTCACTGCACTCACTGCGTCGTCTATGGCCGCTGGAAGCCGATGCTCTGGGGCCAGCCGATAGTCCGGCGCGATGACTAGCGCGCCGAGCCCAGAAGCCAGGCGGACGCAGCAGTTGTGACAGTTGGGCCATACGCGAGAGCCGACACAGAAGCCGCCACCATGGATGTATAAAATGATGGGGAGCTTAAGATTACGAGGCTTGGGACTGGATTTGGCTGACGTAGGTTTGAACATGCGCAAATGGAGGCTTAGTTTCTCGTCGTAGACACAGTCTTTGAATATGACTGAGTTGTCGTGGACGACAGGAATGTTGAAGTTTATGTCTTTGAGGCGGAAAATGGTGCCGTCGCTAAAGAGTTGGAGGACACCCATGCAGTCTTCGACGATGTGGGGGAGAGAACCCATGTTGCTATCTCTGTATTAAGGGTTGGGTTGGGTTGGTTTGTCTATGGAGGGAATGTGTGAGGGATATAAGTAAGGGAAAGGGAGGTGGTTAGAGAAGGGATAGTGGGAAAAGTTGGGGGTGATTGTGTAAATTCGAAGGACATTATTGAAGGTGGTGGCATATGCGTGCATGGCCATTGGTTTATCTTATTGCATTGAATATGGACCATAGATGGGAGTAGTGGCTAGGTTAATGTTTGTTTGGAGGGTTGAAATTAATGGCTTATAAGGTGTTCAGGGTTCTCATGCTTTACAATTAGAATATGTATAGCTTGCTCAGTTTTTAACTTATCTATCTGTAACAGTTTACATAAATACATAAGACTTTTTGGATCATATGAAGGGTCAACTGCATGGGTTCCCAGAAACTGGGGATCAAATAAAATGTAAATAAAATTTCATGTGTATGTCGTGCCATCCATGTGGATGTAAATTTTAAGGATGAATTAGGGTACGTAGTTGAACAACAGGACAAAACGTACATGTACATATATATATATATATTTATAAAATCTATTTATTATCTATTTTCTCATCATCCTCTCATCATACAATAATGTAGCATTAGATGATAAGTTCACAAGTGAGATAGAATAAATAATTTCCAATCATCTAATATTATATCATGGGATGATGAGTAGCATTATTCATATATCTATATATATATACATTAAGCTAGCGTTAGGCCTATTCATCTGGGCTGGTACCCGCATAGAAAAATTCTGGTACAATCGGTTCGGGTACTGTGTTTTAAACCTGGGTTTAGAACCCAATACTTTTTTTTTCCTTTCTTTCTAGCAACTAAATGGACAGAAATTCAAAAGAAAAATGCATATTATGTTCAATGAATCATTCATTTTATGGTTTTTTTTTTTTCTTTACTCTCTTCTCCATGTGGTTTTTTATTAGTGGTCAAAGAACATGTAGGCTTTGATTTAAAAAAATTAAATAAATAGAATTTGAATGTTGCATCAACATTTATTCATGAAAAAATATTTATAACATGTAGGCTTTGATTAAAAAAAAAAAAAAACTTAGTGCAATCCAGAACTCGGGTTCTAAGTTTTTAAAAACCGGTTTCAGTTCGGATTCCAGTTCAAGTTTGACCCAGGCTAATCCAGTTCGGGTTCTAACCCAGTTTTGAAACCCAGGTTCTTGGGTCGAAATCTGGATGAACAGGACTAGCTAACGCCATCGTATTTGTTTAAAAAATAAAGAGAGAGAGATAGCAACCTAGCTAGCTAGATCAAATGCGCTACATATGGGCTGATTTGAATTTTGAAATGAGATAAAATGGTTTTAGATAAAATATGAAAGTAAAAAAAAATATTATTAGAATATTATTTTTTAATATTATCATTATTTTAGAATTTAAAAAAATTAAATTAGAATTTGAGAAAGTTAAATTAGTTATTATATTTTATGCACAAATTTTAAAAAATTATAAGAAAATAAAATAAGATAAGATGAAATACTTTTCGAATCCAAACGGAACTTCGCTCTTCCACAAGAAGTTTTCGTTGTTGATCATATTTAATTACAGTTTTATTATTATTAGTCACATCGATTGATTTGACATATTTTAAATAATTTATAAATTAATTAATTTATGAAATTTTCATACTTTAAATTGTTCCATCGATCTCAAATGATGTAACTGGAATATTAATAAAATCAAAGAATTAATTAACAACATTTTTCCACTATTAATTATCACGTGGGAGGCTGCATGCGACTAGCTAGTGCTGTTCTAGATCAAAGAAAATGACGGAACTGTTTTGAGAATGAGACGCGACCTATCAAATTAAGAAAAATGTACATTTAAGAAAAACTTATAAAATATTTCCCTCTTTATATGTTGATTATTGATATATTAAAAATTATAAAATTTTAAATTTTAAAATTAAATTTTAAAAAAATAATAATAAAATGAGTCTTATAAATAAAATTATAAATAAAAATATAAATACATGTACTTTAAAATTAAAGGATATAATGCACGACCAATTAATGCATGGTTCTTAATTGACACTTAGCCCCTGAGATGGGATAAGAGATGGGATAAGATGATTTTATAGAAAAGTTAAAAGTTGAATAAAATATTAGTATTATTTTAGAATTTAAAAATATTGAATTAAAATTTTAAAAAAATTAAATTATTTATTATATTTTATATAAAAATTTAAAAAATTTATAATAATAAAATAAATTAAAATAATTTCTCAATCTAAACTGGCCTTACAGTTCGCGTGGTGGCTGCTATCAAACACTCATGAGGTTTAACAATAATTTAAGCCCTAATATTCTAATTTCTAGATGACAGAACGTACGTTCAAGGGTTGGAACGAGTCGAAGATAACGAGTTAATTTTGTAATTGTAATTGGAGTAGTTTTTCTGCGGTAGCTGGGCCCTTTGAATGGAACTTAAAAAATGATGGTGACGGTGTGCAAGGCCCGGTTTGAATTAGGTGAGATAGTTTTAGATAAAAAGTAAAATTAAAAAATATATTATTAAAATATTATTTTTTAATATTAATATTATTTAAAAATTTTTAATTATTTAATATATTTTATATAAAAATTTAAAAAATTTATAATAATAAGATAAGAATGATAATTTGTAATCCAAAAGGTTTAGATACCGCCTGTACGTACCAGTAATTAAAGTAGAAATAAAAAAATAAAAAAAAGATAAAATAGGGACGACGGTGCTAGCTAGATGGGCCATCAATTGATTGGGTTTCAATCAAGCTGGCTTATCGGATTCCCACTAATTTGAAGTCATAAAGCTAGCTAGCTAGCTAGCTAGGCATATATACTGGCAGAGCCGCGAGGCTGGGCGATCGACATTTTTAGGGGTGAAATTTAAATTTTATTTTAAAAAAATTTTAAGATAGAATTTTTTAGACGAATTAAAGATTTTTTTTAAAAAAAAATTCATTTTAAAATGTTTTTAGAGACAAATTTGAAATTATTTGAGATTCGTTCCTAAAGAATAATTTTATTGTAGTGAAGATATATACTCGATATAATTATGAAGGGATGAACTTATAACTAAAAAGAGAGAAGGGGTGAAAAATCTGGATTTTCAAGTGCATGAATCCTACCTGTAGATTGCATTAGCCCTGTCGATGCAAAACGCCAAAGGTTGTCGATTAATGTTCAAATACGAATTAAGCAAAGGAAATTGCCCAAATCTCAGGTGCATGTACTACGTACTGATGATGATGAGTCGATGGTGCTGTAGATGGTGGGTATAACATATAATATATGGCGATGGTTCGAGTAAGTACTACTGCATGGTTTAATTAGCCCAAATTCCATCATCCCGGCCGGCCAATATCTAGGTTTGAAAAGTCTTCCTCTACAAAACGATTCTATCGATATTATCTATATGTGTGTGCGCACTGTGTGGCCGACTGAGCATGTGGTTTGTTTTATAATTTATTATCTGTGCCCACTGCCGATAACTACGTGGAACCAGAAAAAAAATTTTAAAAATTTTAAAATTATATATAGTGTGTGGTGAAAAGATGAGAAATAAAAATTTTCAAACTCCTTAGCATTGGTTGCTGGTGAAAGAGAGAAATAAATATGATATGTCAGGCAAGTGTTACTAGGGCTGTACAAGAAACCGAGAAACCGACCTATACCAACTCAGACCGGCCGCCGAAGTTCAGAACCGGCCGAAACAGGTGGAGAACCGGTCGGCGTGCGGCAGAAAATAGAGAAAACCAATATCGGCCGGTTCGACGTTGGTTCGAATCTGGTTCGAACCGCTGAACCGGCCGATTACAGAAATTATATATTTTTTTATATATTCTCTGATTAAAACGACGCAGTTCTACTTAAACTTAAGTAGAACGGCGTCGTTTTAAACCTAAAAATGTGTTTTAATAACAAATGAAACGACGCAGTTTGTATTGAACCAAACGGCGTCGTTTTATTTATAACGTATTAAAAAAAAAATTAAGTAGAACGACGCCGTTTGGTTTAAACCAAACGGCGTCGTTTCGAAATCAGGTTGTCTTCTTCCTCCTTCTTCTTTCCAAATCTCATTTCTCATCCTCTCTCTCTATCTCTCTCCTCTGCAACTCTCTCTCTTTCTCTACTCTCTCAAACCCAGCTCGTCGATGAACCGACCGTGAACCGCTAGAAAACTGCCGATGTTGAGACGGCCGGTGTTTCTCCTCCCCATCGACCGGTTTCGGCCGGTTTTCTCCCCAGAAAATGGAGTATCGGTCGGCGTCAATTTTGCCCAAAAACCGCGCCGATGAGGTCGGTTTTCACCCCTAAGTGTTACAATCATTAAAAAAAAATCATAAAAATAAACTTATAAATTGATGTGAATTTATAAAATATATTAGATCTATTTTTATAATAAAAATAATTTTACAATCTAATTTACAATGTCAAGTCATATCAGTTTGTGAGTTTACTTTTATAGAATTTCTTTGTGACTAAAACATTTCTCTATATATTAATTACCTAAACAATTATTATTTAAAATAAAAAATATTATTCTTTATAATTGGTTTTGTCATTATTACTAATTGTTACAAGATATATTTTAAATAAGTGGTTAACACACTAAATTATTTAAAATATGTTATATCAACAAAGATAACATAATTTACTATAAATAACAATATCTCTCTTTCCATGGATCATTGAATGTGCAACTTAGGAGCCAAATCTATACTTGGTTATCGAAGAGTCACGAAGATCTTTACCTTTTTTAGCAAAGACAAAATACTTTTAAAAGCTCAATATTTAGTATCTTTGAGACTACTTCTATTCTGTCCCACTCGTCTTCTACCTCGTTTGACTTCTATTATTTGCTTGGCCCTCCTGCCAATGCATAAAAAAAAGACTCGGGAGTTTCATGACCAGCCCGGGGGATCCGCTCAAATCCATGCCAAGTCTTCTATGCTATTGGCCTACTCTTAGACCTCTTGGTCGAGGATAAAAAAAACCACAACTAGATTGCATGACGACAAGAATCCCAACGATGAATCGAATCGGTGGCCCGATTTTCTTGTCGATTCTCTCCTTTACGTGGGATTTGATTATTCTAAAGGTATTAGCAATTATTATACAGCCTACGAATGACAATGAAGTTGAGATCATGTAGCAAACTTTTACGATTTGATCATTCTAAAAGTAGCGCAACTTTTACAATAATTTCTTTATTTTTTTTCCTGATAAAGGTCTCAAAGCTTTGACAAAACCAATCATACTTATTTGTGAGGAAATAAATGATATTTATAGTCTTAAAATGTGTAAATCTCATGCCTTTTTTAAAAAAAAAAAAAAAGTAGATAAATTTGATACTCGCATAAAAAAAATTATTTTTTTAATAATAGACCCTACTTTTTTTTTAAATAAGTATACGAAACTTGCATATTCTAAAACTGTATACTCATCAAGACTCGATTACCACTTGAGCATTAAGAATTTCTTTTAGCAAATTCGATCTAAACAACTTCTGAACATTCTCAGATCAAGTAGTAGAATCACTAAGAAAAAACAACAAAATAACAATGAGAAACTTATAACAAGGAGTGAAGTAACAACTTTTTAATTTCCCAAGTCAACGCCAAACAGATGTTGCGGGAGGACTATAGGCAATTACACTAAAGGTCTGATGTATTGCCCATCGACCAAGTTTATGAGTCATTATTGCCTGTGGATTACAAAACAGATTCTGCTACTCTGGCAGGTACAATATTTGGAAGGCACAACAGTTCCTAGAGAGGATGTGCACGCATGTGAGAACAGAGGATTGGAAATGCATATACGAGCAAAAGAGGGAAGCTCTTAGAAACAAACATGGGGAGGAATGAGCTTTCCTGGATTCATGATATTGTTGGGATCTAAAGCAACCTTTATTCTTTTCATTGTCCTCAGAGCCTCCACTCCAAGCTCTTTCTCAAGATACTGAAAAGGGTAAATGCAGAATAGTAACTACATTGTTTAGAAAATTGACAATGCACTGGAGTCTTTGAATTTGAATCGCCGATCCTAGTAAATTATACATGCTAATGAAAAACATCAACCGAAGTAAGAAGCATCATAAAAAGTTTGCTCCAGCCATAGTCCTCATATGGGGTAAATTTTCCTTCTATGATTGAAGACCAATCTATGTATCCTCAATGCTATAATCCATCAAATAATTTGGCATAATCTATGCATTCCTTATATACCTGACTGCATTAGTTGTTCCACTTGTCCCAGTAAATAAATAAATAAGCAAAAGTTCCTTTTAATTCCATGCCATTGGCCAGCTAGGGAAGTACCAAAGCATGAAATCGAGCATACCCATCTTTAGATATGTTGTTTCTTGGTGCATTTGATAAGTTGCGTGTTGACATCCTATGAAATATCCTAAATGTTTAAAGATTCAAATGAGATACCTTCACTTTCCCTGTACCAACACCATGTTCACCGGTACATGTTCCTGCTCATTGTCACAAAAAACAATTGTTAGCACCATAACTTGCTTTCAGGTTGCAGAGCCACAATTTTTCGGTTAGAAGTTTTCAGAGGCAGGGAAAGCAGCAGAATAATTGACTCAAGATAACATCAACTTCAGAATACCAATTGCACGCAGAAGTAGCACATGAACTTGTGAACAGATAAGCACCACGTTATTATGAGCAACCACTGATAGAGCATGCATATTAAAATTATAAAAGCAGATGCTCTACGTTTGTCCCAGAATAGAGTACAGACCTTCCATTGCCAATGCGGTATATACCATAAATTGGTTAAGTCTCTCTGCCTCCTGCCGGTGTTCTTCTATGTTAGGGTCGAACAGAATCACTGTGTGGAAATTTCCATCACCAGCATGAGCAATAACTGTGCTGTTAATAGGAAAAATGATGAGAGGCATGTGCAATGTGAGTATCAGGTCATTTGAACACCCACACTGAAAAAGAAATGCAAAAGACTTCAGCTCAACCTTTATGTCCACAAAAGAATAGTCATTCTGATCAGACATACCAGACCAGTGGTGATGCGTTGAGCTCTTGTTTGGACCTTGATATTAATTCTGCAAGGGATGAGAGAGGAACACATACATCCTGCAAAAATGAAAAGTTATAGATTTTAAACTGCACCCCCCCCCCCCCCCCCC
>QEOT01122248.1:0-13719 GCA_003123785.1 Pterocarya stenoptera | reverse complement strand
AAAAAAAAAAAAAAAAAAAAAAAAAAACTAGAAGAAGAGAGAGAGAGCCGCGGGAGAGTGGAGCGGAAATTAATAAACAATTTTCTTAGACTTCTTACATTTCATTTTTAGAAAGAAAGATGAAATTACCGTAGCTTATATTTTGAATGAAAACTAATTTGTGCACCAACTATTGATAAAATTGGTTAAATTTGAAGATGAAAAGTACTTTGAAGAAGCCGATGCGGATGCTCTAATATATCCTATCTGAAAAAATTCACAAAAGAGAAGGGAGGTCGAGGGATTCACTGGCCTAGTTTAGGTTATTTTCAAGTATTCTCAAGTATTCTATTACTATTTAATATTCTATCGATACTTTTTATTACTATTAGTAATAACAAAATAATGAATACCATTGAATAGTAATGACTACATTTGAACAGAAATACTTGCAGGAGAACTTCTCCCATACGATAACATACATACATATATAAATAAATGCACAATGAAATGCTTAGATAAGTCAATCCGAAAACCCATAAAAAGAATATGATCATACGGGGATTGAGGAAGAAACCTGTAGAAATCAGCTTGGTCCCTCGACAAAGACTGGAAGAAAGATGAAAGAAGTAACTGGGTTCGAGCAACAGAGTCGACTGCTTTTGCTCCAGCTGCGACGGCTTGGAGTGTGGAGGTGATGACCGTGGCGTCGGAGTGAGGATTAGGGTTCTGGTTTCGCAAGGAAGGCGGAGAAGTAGAAATGAACTGGAATTCCAATTTTGTTCCTCAATTTTCGGAATCGGAGACGATGAAAGCAGATTTAAGTTTGGGCGGGAAATCTTCGAACTATTAAGGAGTTCGTCTTTACTGGGTCGGGCTACTGAATAAGGAATAACGGGCCCCGTCCGTGATTCGAATACCAGATCCGGCTGTTCTTGAATACGGGTGGACTTGGGGTAAAGCCCAAAGCTGTGGTAGTCTGGCAGACATGCCCTAAGTTGAGTTTCAACTTTGATTACTTTTCTAGATATATATTGTGCGAGCTTCGCACAAGTTATTTAAAAAAAATAAAATTTATTATAAAAAATTTAGTTTTTTCTATGTGGGTCCAGATTTTTTCTATTTTTTTAATTAAAGTGTGTAAGACTATATATATTCTCTACGGCTATATTAAAATTAAAAAAAAATTAGGTGTGCTGTGTTATATGAAGATAATAAATAAAACAATTTTTCATAAAAATGATAGAAGAAATAACAACAAAAGTCAAACAGTGAAGCATTTAATATTATATTTTATAGAAAGAATATAACATATGTTTTGCATGAACAAAGATAACTGATATTTACAATTTTAAAATACGTAATTTTTGGATTTTTTTTTTTAGAAAATTAACTATGAAAAAATCATTTTTTTAATAATAGACTATATTTGTTTTTAAAAAAAGTGGTAAAGTTTGTATATCTTACAATTGTATACAAAGAGATAAATGATTTGTATAAGTCTTAAATAAATAAATTTTATATAAATTTTTATAAAAAAGTGAATCTCACTTTAAAAAAAAGTGTAAAAAAATTATTTTTACTAGTAAAATTTAATTTTTTTTAAAATATTTGTATAAAATTTGTCGAATTCTAATAAAGAAAATCCAAACAACGTCAAACGTTTAAGCAGTTTTTTTTTTTTTTATCATCTTTTGATTCTTTCGGGGGCGGGCCCTTCTGTCCGCTGTATTCGTCTAACTCTTCCTAGAAAATAACCTAATAATCATTAATGAAATAAAAGAATCAAAAAATTGTTTTTTTGGAACTTTTCAATTTTGATACCGGATAAAGTGACGTATGTTACTTTGTAATTATGTACCTCCCAAGAATTAAAAAAAAATTTAAAAAAATACGTCATTCAAACTTAAAATTTTGAAGGATGTTTGCCAAGAGCCCAAAACTCAGGAAAAAAAATTTGAATAATTCTATTCAATATATCTTGCTTTATATGATGAAATGATTGAGAGAAATATATTTTGTGATGGATGGATATTATGTGATGTAACCAAACGAGGCATAATAGATAATAATTGGAATAAAAAAAAAATTATTGAAAAATCATGTGATGCATATCAACGAATGTAGCTGTCAAGGGATAGATATTATTGGGCACTGGAAGTGGATGAAAATCATGAAACTCGAGACCCAAAAGAAGATGATTGCCCGGAGCCTCGTGACTCCAGTTCTCACTAAAAACCCGCAATCGTAGTGCAAGGAATATTGGTGCGTGCATGTCGAGTCAAAAGGATGTCGAAGTCTGAAACTCAGAAAACGACAACTAAACCAAACCACATTAATTGTCTCTTACCAGTCACCATTTTCCAACTTCGCCGTATACCGTTCTGGCCATATGGGAAGAACCACGTGTGCATGCGTACGTGCTTACTTATGACCGCACCTCCGGTTGCCGCAAACTCTCAGAGTCCGTGGCGCTAACGAAGACGAAGAAGAACACAAAGAAAGAAGAATACAGAGAGTTTGAGCTGATCTTCTTATCTCGTGCAGGCTCATGTCATGTGAGTAATTTAATAATTTTCGTTGACTTCTTGTTAATGGGTTTTATTTTTTGTGCGGATTAATTTTAAGGTGTGCGTGAAAAGATTGAATAGATAACATTGATGATCTAGAGGGGTGCATAGATGACACTCAAAAAGAAAACATAGTTAGGAAGCTTGCAAACGAAAAGCTTGACAGACAGCTGCAACATCAGGGGATGGAAAAATAGGAAGAAAAAAAAGCTCAATGTTGTCCGAACGTCAGTGTATCTGTCACAATTGAAAGTACTCTGGTGATAGAACTGGGGAAAAGGCTGGTGGCACTAGTCCATGAAATTTTGACCCTTTTCTGAGCTTGACCCACCTTAATTATTTCTCACCTTTGATAAGATGAGATTAAAATTAAAAGTTAAATAAAATATTATTATAATATTTTTTTTTAATATTATTTTTATTTTAAGATTTAAAAAAATTAATTAGTTTATTTTATTTTATATGAGAATTTAAAAAAATTATAATATTAGATGATGTGAGATGAGATGAATTGAGAGAACTGTAAAGATTATAGATACCATTAGATTAGAGGGTGTAAAGAGCATTCGCTTAATGGAGGAAACGATTAGTATGCAACTCCTAATTCTGACCGTAAATATTGCTAATTGAGGTTGGTGTTCCCTAGTTGCACAAGCCACAACTTGGTATGCCCCAGTCGACAGATTTAGCCACCCAAGTTTAAATTTTTTTAATGAGGAAAGTGTACACTTGAGTGGGATTAGATTGTGGTAACAGAGAATGGAAATATTGTTTGATGGTGTTGTTCTGACAACTGGGGATGCTACTTATAGTTTTTATCTTGAAAGTTTATCCTTGAGTTCTATACAGTAACATGGACTTGCTTGCTTATGAACATATTTCCCCCCGCATGCTCGTTGAGATAAATTATATAGAACTCAGTCTATTTTCGGAGAGAATGTTAAGAGAACAATGTAAGGCATTGGCCTTTGACCTTTGAGCTTGAGAAAGCAAAGACCTAACCATCAATGCCACTTGCCATTGATCTTTAACTTGAGAACCCCAATCCTAGAAAGATATAAACACCTATCTAAAATGCTTCAAATGCGCATGGTATAAATTTTTCTTAGAAACTAACTGTGTCATATACCACGTATATATATATATATGTACACGTGATTTTGAGAATTTCCCTTTTGGTGATGTTTTGATTGATTTGGTTGCAATTTTGTTGATCAGTACATGCTTTTCTATATTTAGTTATTTTCCTTTGAGGAACTCAAGACTATTGTATCTATTTGTTGCAGCTCTGTTGTTCTTATGGCCCACCATAGCATTTCTCTTCTTTATATGGTTGCCTCCAATTTCAAGCCTTGGTTCTGTCAGTGGTCCCATCAAACATAGGCATGAGGTAATCATAGCACGTCATGGTGCTGTTGCCACTGATGATAAACGATGTTCCAGAATAGGGATGAAAGTTCTTCGTGAAGGAGGTCATGCTGTTGATGCATCAGTGGCTGCTGCTCTTTGCCTGGGAGTCGTCAGTCCTGCATCAAGTGGAATTGGTGGAGGAGCCTTTATGCTTCTCAGGTTAGCCAGTGGGAAGGCACAAGCCTTTGATATGAGAGAAACTGCCCCCTTGCATGCTTCTGTGGTACTTCACATCACTTTACTTGTATATTTCCGTTGGATTGATTTCGAATTTTTCTATAAATGTTCTCATTAGACATGACAAGGTTACAAAGACTTGCGAGACTTGTTTCTATTGTCTACTTCCTTAACATGTTTGCATTTAGTTTTGGCACTTCTTAGAAAATTCTTTGGTTGAGGAGCTCCTCCTTATTCATTTCTCAATTTATATTACAAATATGGTTTATTTACAAGGCCAGAAGCTTTTACCAGTGTTTGGCTAGAATAAATCTCAATTTGGGATCCATCTGATCATTTGAGTACTTCCCATGTTCCGCCATGCCATCTATAAAACTCAATTTCTTATCAAACAACAAATGGAGTATAACATATGCTTGTCCAGAGATATAATCCAATAATTATTTTGCTCTGCAACTACTACAGATCTGCATAGTTTATATGCTAACGCGAAGACATATTTGGAACTATCCCAATTAAATTTCAATGAAATTGAGAAGTGTTGGATTAATGCCTATCAGACTTGTGTTGCTTGTTGAATTTCATGTTATCCATGACTGATTCATTTATCATTCTCTTACATAATTATTCATTTTCAGAATATGTATGCTGGTAATGCTACACTAAAAGCAAAAGGTGCCCTTTCCATTGCAGTTCCAGGGGAACTTGCAGGCCTTCACGAGGCTTGGAAACAACATGGAAGGCTTCCTTGGAAGAGGCTTGTAAGGCCAGCTGAGCATCTTGCTCGTTTGGGATTTAAGATATCACCATATCTTCACATGCAGATGGTCAGGACAGAATCAGGGATCTTAGCAGATGCAGGACTCCGTGACATATTTACCTCAGATGGAAGTCTCTTGCAGGCAGGCGATATATGCTACAACAAGAAACTAGGGCAAACACTGAGAACAATTTCAAAGTTTGGTCCAGTGGCCTTCTATAATGGTTCGGTTGGATTCAATTTGATTAGGGATGTTCAAAAGCTTGGAGGGATATTGAGAATTAAGGACTTGCAAAGGTATCGAGTTAAGTTGAAAGAACCCATCACTGCTAACATTTTAGGGCTTAAATTACTTGGCATGCCTCCTCCTTCAGGGGGTCCTCCAATGATACTTGTAAGTATATCTCTTTGCTCTGTTTTGGTATTATGTTTTTTTTTCCCTCTTTTTTAATCAATAAGGGAAAACAAATTCATCGATCACAAAATCAATGTGCGCATTCAGTGACGCAATGGGCAGCAACCAACTTAGCCTTTGGTTGTATACCCTTAGATAACCTTCATAGATGTATTTTGTATATTGACAGTGGAAAGGATCCACCACGAGGCATTATGTATTTCATATTATTATCTTCAATATTAAGCATGCTTGATTAGAAAAAAAATTTTAAAAAAATAATTACTATGTTATTGACCTAGCTTTTTGTCTTTTCTGCTGCTACAGATGGTAAACATTCTTGCTCAATATCCAATCCCTTCAGGTATTTCTGGCCCTCTTGGCATCCATCGAGAAATTGAAGCTTTAAAACATGTATTTGCAACGAGAATGAATCTTGGTGATCCCGACTATGTTGATGTGTCCAGAGTTCTATCTGATATGCTCTCTCTTAAGTTTGCAAAAGACTTGCAGAAAACCATCAATGACAATATGACATTTGATCCAGGTCATTATGGTGGTAGGTAAGCTGCTTCATTCTTACTATATTTTTTAAGTTCTGGGAAACCTTAGCTTTATGCTGTCTCAAATTCATACATTTAGTCCCATCACATTGGGTCATGCTAGTGCCTCGTGACCAAATTCCCTAGAGTTAAAGATATAACAGTTAAAAAAATCTTGAATGACTTGCCCTTACCTCTTCATCTCTGTCTCTTGTGCATAAAACTGATCTTGTTTGGAATCTTATTATGTGTACTGAATCTTGTTTCCTAACAGATGGAATCAGATCCAGGATCATGGCACCAGTCATATGTCAATCATAGATCCTGAACAAAATGCTGTTTCCATGACTTCTACCGTGAACTCATATTTTGGTTCACAAATACTATCACCAACTACAGGAATAGTCCTAAACAATGAAATGGACGATTTCTCCATCCCCATGAATGTTACTGCTGGTGATCCACCTCCAGCACCACCAAATTTTATCAGCCCAGGGAAAAGGCCATTATCATCCATGGCACCCACTATCGTCTTAAAGGTATGTTCTAGGAGTGTTATCCACTCAAGTCAGGAGTTTTACCATTTCCAAATTACTGAATTAATGGTCAGTACACTGTTCTACGCATCTGTAGGATGAGCACTTGACAGCAGTGGTAGGTGCAAGTGGGGGAGGCATGATCATTGCTGGAACTGCCGAGGTTTTCTTGAATCATTTTGCCAGGAAAATGGATCCTTTCTCTTCTGTCATGGCGCCAAGATTCTATCACCAGGTCTCTCTCTCTCTCTCTCTCACCAGGTCTCGCGCGCGCGCATGTGCACACACTCTTGTATGTAACAATGAGTAGACAATAGAAATTATATGTGACACAAGTTCCTTTAATTACCAGCTGATACCCAATGTTGTGTACTACGAGAACTGGACAACTGTGAGCGGCGACCATTTTGAAGTTCCTGCAGATATCAGGGCAGCCCTTCAAAAGAAAGGTCATGTCCTGCAGAGCCTCTCCGGTGGGACTATTTGCCAGTTTATAGTTCAAGATGCAGATGATTTGAAGGAAAATGGAGGTATTGGAAAGCTCGTGGCTGTGAGTGACCCAAGAAAAGGCGGGTTTCCTGCCGGTTTTTGAAATCCTGCAGTATTTTGACAAGAGTTCTTCTATTCATCATCCTTACAATACATTTGATAAGAAAATAAAAATAAAAAATAAAATCACGTGATCTTGGTAAGGTTACCGGCTCTTGTTTCAGCCGCTGGCCGGTTATTATGGTTTGGTTCCCTTCGTTTATTGGTGAACCTAGTATTGTAAGACATAGGCAAATAGAAAGAGTTTTCTGATTGCAAACAAGATTGAAAATTCTGCGCATGGTTAGTTGTATGGAGATGGGTACGATGTGGATTTGGTACAAATTTCCAACTGCAAGCATATTTTACATTATTTACAGTTCTTCTACGGGCAAGGACTTTCGCGTAGGAATTGCGCAGGGATGAGTATATTATGCCACGTAAGTAAAAGTAAAGGAAGAAAAAAAAAAATTAAAAAGATGACAAAATAACAATTGCCCGCAAACTGAACTCAGAAGGCTGGCTGAAACTCACAAACACAAACAGAGGTGCTCATCATTCCTTTTCCAAGAATTGCAATCCATTTCCTTCATTCACATTTGTCTAAAAAGCACTGATTTTTACAATCCATTTCCGAAACCCATTCAAGTTTATTGTTCCTCCACGACTCGTTCCTCGGCTAGGCTGCGTTGCACTCCTCCAGCACCCACCCCACCGTCAGATTTTTTGAATCTACCTCCACCAGTCGTCTACGTCAGCGTCATCTCTTGTAGCTTTGAACACTTCACCTCCTTCACCAGTCATTGGCATCATCTGTGGTAAGTGAGTTCATTTCTCTCAAATTTTGTTTTCATGAGATTGTTATTGTTTCTCTGGGAAGTATCCTGTTAAGCCCTAGAGAGTTAAAGGAAGGTGAAAATGGTCGGTGATTTTGTCGATAATGGGATTATCTGTAGTTTAGAGTCTAGTGATGGTAGTTGGGTTCAAACAAACTATGCATAGCCATTACAATGAAACAGAGCTCTCTCTCTCTCTCTCTCTAAATATATATATATATGTTTTTGTCTATCTCCCAACAAGGGTGGGTGTAAGCGTAAATATTATAATTGGAGCTTAACATCTTACAAGCAGGTTAAGGAGATAAACAACATTATTTTTTTTTATAATTAAAAAGAGAAGGTGATAAATAACATTTTAGGAGAATGGCCCATGAGCTGTCGATCTATAATTTGGATTTTCAAAGCTAATGCTTATACAATTTGTTAGTTGTATTCGGTTTTGAACTTTTGCATCTAAAATTTATTTGGATTTTACTTTATGAAGAGGGACAATGGCACATTAGCTTACTAGATTTTCCTTAATATTTAAGGTGATAAACAACATTTTTTTTATAATTAAAAAGAGAAAGTGATAAACAACATTTTATGAGAATGGCCCATGAGGTGTCGATCTGTAATTTGGATTTTCAAAGCTAACGCTTATACAATTTTGTTAGTTGTATTCGGTTTTGCATCTTAAATTTATTTAGGTTTTACTTTCATGAAGAAGGACAATGGCCCATCAGCTTACTAGATTTTCCTTAATATTTAAGGTGATAAACAACATTTTTTTTTATAATTAAAAAGACAAGGTGATAAACAACATTTTATGAGAATGGCCCATGAGCTATCGATCTGTAATTTGGATTTTCAAAGCTAATGCTTATACAATTTTGTTAGTTGTATTCGGTTCTACATCTAAAATTTATTTGGGTTTTACTTTCATGAAGAGGGACAATGGCCCATCAGCTTACTAGATTTTCCTTAATATTCTCTAGATAGATGGAGAAAGGGAAGGAGTACGTATCTCCTATAATACCTCCTACAGCAAATCCATTAACCAATATAGCAACCCAGGTATTTTGAATATTAAATCAAGTTCATTTGACTGGAACACATAATGTCTATATTTATATTACTACATCTTTGTTTCTTAATAATTATTGGTTTCTATGTTAGGTGATACCAATACCATTTTATCCGAATTTCTCAAACTATACGCATGGTTTCCATCCACCAATGCCACATGGGTGGTTATCATCCTTTGTTCCTCGTCCTGATGCCAACCCATCTACATGGATTACTCAGGTAATAAGTTAATCCCTTAAGTAGTGCGCTTATTTTTCACCATGTTTCTAATCGATTTAAAACATGATTTTTTTTTTTTTTTTTTGTGGGTATAAACTGCAGGAAAATCTAATGCCCCCATTTCACTCATCAGTTAATCCTTTTATTGGTTTACACTTCGCAAGTTCAAGCAATGTGAAAGAAATTCAAAGTGCCACACCTGACTCTAGTGAGGTTAAAAAATTGTCTATGCCCACTATTTCTAATACTGTCGAATCCAAATCTGATGATGAACCCGAGACACAAAATACAGTGCACATTGAGGGGGATGATAGCATTAAGGAGCCCAAGTTGGGGATGATGTTTAAATCTGAAGAAGAGTTACATTCTTATTATAAGAAATATGGAAAACAATGCGGTTTCGGGGTAAGTACGCAAAGTAGTAAGAGGTATAAGGATGGAACTCTTAAATATGTCACACTTGGTTGTACCCGTGGAGGGAAGGCACGGAACTGGACGTCAAATGTCGTGAGGCCACGTCCGACATCAAAAACAGAATGTAAGGCAAAAATAAATGTTACGTTTGTTGATGGGATGTTGAAAGTGTTGAGTGTACACAATGAGCACAACCATGGCTTAAGTCCACAGAAATCAAGGTTCTTTCGCTGCAATAGAGAAGTGAGTGAGTCTGTGAAGAGAGTCTTAAATACAAATGATCAGGCGGGGATCCGAATGAATAAGAGTTTTGCCTCTCTTGTGCAAGGAGCGGGTGGGTATGAAAACTTGTCATTCTTAGAGAAAGACTGTCGTAATTATATTGATAAGGCACGTCACATTCGAGTTGGGAAAGGTGGCGCTGGTGCTCTCCGTGAATATTTTGCTAGGATGCAATACAAGCATGATGGATTTTTTTATTCTTTGGATTTGGATGATGACGGCAGATTGAGAAATGTTTTTTGGGCAGACGCACGGAGTAGGGCTGCCTACAAATATTTTGGTGATGTCGTCACATTCGACACCACATATTTGACAAATAGGTATGGGATGCCCTTTGCACCGTTTGTGGGTGTAAACCATCACGGCCAATCAATCCTTTTGGGGGCAGGACTGATTTCTAGTAAGGATACTGAAACGTTTGCATGGTTGTTTGAGACTTGGTTGAATTGTATGGATGGTAATGCCCCGAAGGCTATTATCACAGATCAAGATAGAGCAATGAAAAATGCCATTGCTGTTGTCTTTCCAAATAGCCGACATAGATTTTACTTATGGCACATATTAAAAAAAGTACTTGAGAAGTTGGGTTCCTACAATGCATACAAAACTGGGTTGAAAAGTCATTTGCTCAAGTGTGTGTATGACTCACAGACCATTGAGGAGTTTGAGAAATGTTGGGATGTGTTAATTACGACATACAACTTGCAGAAGAATGCCTGGTTGCAATCATTATACACAGAGCGTACTTATTGGGTACCGGTATTCTTTAAAGATTTTTTCTGGGCTGGAATGAGTACAACCCAACGAAGTGAGAGCATGAATGCTTTTTTCGACGGGTATGTTCATGCTAAGACAAACTTAAAAGAGTTTGTCGATCAGTTTGATAATGCATTGAGGAAGAAGATTGAGAATGAAAATGAGGCGGACTTCCACTCTTTCAACTTCACAGTCCCACTCGTATCTGTCTCTCCATTCGAGAAAATATTTCAAGAGTTGTACACAAACTCTAAATTTAGAGAAGTTCAACAAGAAGTAGGGGATGCTTGGTTGTCTTCCAATTTTTCAACAAAAGAATGGTGTAATTGCAATGTACCATGTAGAAGATGAAGTCCGCATTGATGGTTTCATCAAGAAGGTTACTCATTCTATGTACTTTAATGAGGCTGAGTGCGAGGTGAAGTGTTCATGCGGATTATTTGATATGAGAGGTATATTGTGTAGACATATATTTGCCACTTTGAAGGTTAACCGAGTTCGTTCGCTACCTAAGAAAAACATATTGGACCGATGGAGAAAGGACATAAAAAGAAAATACACATTGATAAGTAGCAGTTATGACGTAGCTGATGCGAGGCCAGACGTGAGTAGATATTCATGTATAATGAAAATATGCGGCGACGTCGCAAGTAATGCAGCTTCATGTGATGAACATACTAAGGATATGATTGACAAGTTGTATGCAATGAACTAGGTATATCTCACAAACAAGCCGCCAATCCAAAATTGTTCCAATATTGCAGTTCCGACTGTAGATACAACTATAGGTACGAGTTCAAAGAAAGTACTTAGCCCCCTTAGAGGCAAAAGAAGACCACCATCTCTCAGGAGAGCTTCCATAATGGAGAAAGTGTGCAAGGCCAAGACAAGAAAGGCTACGCAAAAGGAAAAGCGTAGACAAGTAATTAATCTTAACTTTTTGTTATAGATTTTGTTTCGTTATTTTTTAAATGTAAGATGGTTTTATTTTTTATATGTAGCCGCGTGGAGGAGAGACCGAAGTTGTTGACACGAGTAGAAATTTGTTTGGCGAAGTATTGGTTGAGACACAAGAGAGTGTTCCCATTTAGGTTTATAAACTCTTCATATTTAAATTATATTTCATTTTTATTTTTATTTGAAAGTAATCAGGTTACTTCAGTATTTTTATTTTTTAGTCATGTGGAAACATCCCCGAGGTTTTTGACTCTAGTGGAACCCAGTTTGGCAAACTAGTGATTGCAACTAGAGAAAATGTACTTAATAATTCCATTTTGTTTTATCTCTACTTCATATTATGGTACTTGATTTTGTTTCATCTCTACTACTAAATTTTGTATTATTATCTTTACAGATGCATCTTAGGGTGGATGGAAGTCAACTGGATAATGAGGGTGGAGCACAACTAGATCTTTCTAATTTTGGTTTATGATTTCGAGAGCTATTGAGTGTATTTTCTTTTTTGGTATTGTGATTGTAAACAATATGTGTGAGCATGATTGCAATATTTGAATTGTAAGCAAATGATTGTAAAAAAGATGATAAATATTTTGTTATATAAGATTTATCAATTTCTACAAATGAAAGAAGCTTTTTTGTGGTTCTATAAATCAGCTTGTGTCTAGTGACATATTCTCATAGTACACAACAGCATTCCAAATAATTCCACGATACACAACATTCCAAATTGTTCCATAATACACAACATTCCAAATTGTTCCATGATACACAACATTTCAAATAGTTCTATAATACACAATATTCCAAATAGTTCTTAACATATAATGTACAAAGTTTCCATTAAGTGAGGCTTCATTTTGATTGTCTGAAGTGGGCATGCCACTAGAGAGTTCCTCTTTGGCCAACAATGATGAAGTTGTACACATAACTCTGGCCAGTTTGAAGACCAGATGCTTAAGTAGCTTGATTGAAGTCTCTGTCGGCCAAATAGTCCCAACTTGTGCAGCAACAATTGCTTTCTTGGTAGATTCTGCAGCAGCTTCAACAGCTGACACAGTGTCCTCAAAATGCATATTGCCATTTTGGCGGCTACATGTTGATCCAGGTAAATAACTAGAAGAATATATCAAGAAAATGAATAAACAACAGTTGTATAAGATATGGCTAATAAAAGGAAGACGATAATTAGCTGTAGATACAAAATCTTTTCCATATTTTTTCTCAAAAGTATTCCTAATTGCCAATAGTTCTGGAATTTCTGAGAGCATTGGAGCAGCAAATATTAAGCTAGCAATCCCTTCTTTCATATCTGCTGGGCATTGCCTAGACTAATTAAACCCAGATCAGAATTATATTTATTTAAGCCTAACAAAGTAATAAATATTTATCAATTCTTTCACCTTTGCTTTGCAATGATAGTAAGTCTGGCCACAACTAATTCACAGAAGAGTTCAATAAACTCATTTGCAGTAAGAACATTCTGTTCTTTGATGACATGCTCAACCTATAAAACAACAAAAAGTCATTGGTACTTGAAAAGTTATAGTCACATTGTGCGGAAAATATAAAAGGTGTATCCCAAATACAAAAAGTCATTGGTACTTGAAAGTTACACCTGATATTGAAATTTATTATATTCTATTCCTCGCTGTAAAATCCTTAATTGCAAATTCAATAACATGATAACAAAAATTGAAAATTACCAACTGTCCTTGGTCCCATCTTCACATTGGTTACTCATTAGATAGTCTTTTTAGAGTATAAATCTAGACATTGCTTAAACTTTTTTTGAACCAATACATTTCTTGCTTAATCTGTTATAAAGAAGAAAATCAGAAGAAGAGAGAGACACAATGAATAAATCAATTTTAAAATTATTCCAAAAAGGAAAAAAGCCCCAAGAAAACTAGCAAACTTTAGAGTTGGTGAGTAAGAAATGTCAAAGAACCATCTAATTCTCAATCTTTGTCAATGATCCTATATGTTTCACTGAACATTCAAAATGTTCCAATCATTTTCAAGAACTCATTTGGTTGGGCTTACAGGTTGGTGATGGTATTGATCATCAAGCATGATTTAGGCATGCAACCATTACTATCATACCCTCAACACATCAGTCCCCCCCTCCATTGTTTACAAGCTGTGCCACTACAGAATAAATATAAGTGATACAGTTTCTAAAAATTTTTCAGCTTTTATATCACCCCACCTTTAGCATTTATTTGTTGAAGTTGATTACATATCTTGGCTAATGGAAATAGAAAGTTAACAAAAGACCCCTATAT
>QEOT01122247.1:11888-24095 GCA_003123785.1 Pterocarya stenoptera | reverse complement strand
TTTACTTAAACCAACATCAAACCAGACATCACCTATGCTATAAATGTTCTAAGCCAGTTCATGGACAGGCCCTCACAATCTCATTTGCACTCAACCTGTAGGATTCTCAAGTACCTCAAAGGATCTATTGCTCAAGGCATTTTCTTGTCATCCAAATCATCTCTACATCTAAAGGTATATAAGATTTTGATTGAGCTGCTTGCCCCAAGACTAGGCGATCTGTCATAGGTTTTTTGCACATTTGTTATAGACTCACTAATAAGCTAGAAATCTATGAAATAAGTGATTGTTTATAGATCTTCAGCTGAGTCAGAGTACAGGGCACTAGGTTCTACAAGCGGTGAAATCATGTTGCTCCTTGGTTTGTTAAAGGAATTTAATGTTAATCATACACAATTTGCTCTCTTATTCTGTGATAACCAGGCAGCCATTCACATTATAAAAAACTCAATTTTCCATGAGAGAACTAAGCATATATAATTAGACTATCATTTTGTTAAAGTGAAAGTCCTAGTTAGGATTATCATACTTATGCACATATCCTCAGAATTTCAGTTGGCAGATATCTTTACTAAGGCATTACCAGCTTCTACTTTCTAGATTTTGTTATCCAAGATGGGAATTGTTAATATCTATTCTCATCTTGATGGGGAGTCTCACGGAATGCAGTGAAATAGAAAGGGACATATGGAAAATGGAGACCATGACAATGAGCTGCCACAAGATAGCAATGTGGAAATCCATGGCACAAAAGAGAAGTTGCACTACAGCAGGTGACTCACAAGAGCAGTACAACCTATTCACAGCAGCACTACATGACAGAAGAATTGATACCATGCACTACACGCTTGTAACATTCACACACGTGTACATANTAGAACTCCAAGGAGCTCAAATATCCTAGGAACACGAGGCTTTAAACTGTATTTGGGCGTGACACCTTTTGGGCGTCCATGGAACAAGTATAAGAATTATAAAGCAAGTTGCTAAACACAGGACAAGTAGAGAGAAGAGCATATGAGATAAAAAGATAGAGATTATAGTAACTTCTCAACCTAGAAAACAAATAGAAAAAAGAAAATCAAGGGGATGGACTTTAGGGCAGAGGTATTAGATGAGGATGTCCAATTTAGAGCTGATGAAATCGAGGAAGAGGACTACAGACTGAAGTTGGGGAAGGCGATGGCAAACTCGATCTGAGAAGGGGACATCAGCTTCGGGCTAAGGAAAGGGATGACGATTCTGAGGAAATAGATGAAATTTTTGTTTTCCTACTTTTGAAAGGACTCATCGAGCTAGGGGATGAGTTAGATTGGTTTTTTCACTTAAATGAAATGATTAGTGAAAAAGTCACGTAGGGCATGCACACACAGTATCCGTTTGGGGATTGTAAATAGAATTTTCCGTTATAACATAATGAAAAATGATACTTGCTTCCTCCAATGTTATGGTTTGAAGTTATCGTTCGGTTATTTTAATTTGTTTTAATGGTTAAAGAAGTGACTATTCGTAAAATTGTATATTTTTTTAAAAATGTTAAGGATGCTAAAAACTTATTTAAATGAGAATGAAAAAAAAAAAAAACAAATGCACTAAAGACACGCCCAAGGATACATGTTGGGCGGCCCCTAGCATTATACTAATATAATTAGACAGGAATGGGAGTCTATTTTAATCCGCCTGCCCATTATGCACCGATATATATATATGTAATATTATTGTTTTAAGTTTATGAGGGTTTAAATATTTTGAGATTGGTTCATATGGTTATAAAAATTTGAAACTATGCCTGGATTAGATGCCTCTTTAAGCAAGATCCGTATGTCCAAACTCTGTTTGTTCAGTGGTGAAAAACGTTGAAGTAGAATAAATCTATCGCATAAAAACCAACCATAAGAAAACACTTGTCGTCATAAAATAAAAAATAAAAAAAAAATATGACCACCCAAGTCCCAACTCATGGGTGGGGCCCGCCCTATGCAGCCAAACTTTGGTCACCTTTTGAGTGGCCACCCACGAGGGCCACCCCTAGATATAATTATCTACCGTACGTAATTTATGGAGTCATATGCAATATCCTTTCTAAATTCATAAATGTTTAGAGCATCTAAAATAACATCAACACTAACAACTATCAGGCAGGTACCAAGATAAGCTAGCTAGGGGAAGACTTCGAATGAAAAGTGTAAAAAGAAAATTGCATAGGCACCAAAGAAAAATGATAGGAAAAGTTGTAAATAGTGACCAAGAAATCTTCTTGGCTACTGAAATGTGAAAAAAACTCACCAACGAGAATTTGAAATTTTACTAAAGAAAAAGGGTATAAAAACTTGTTACAAAATAAAATATTTCAAAATGAGATTAATGTGCTAAAATTAATGTCTTGTGGGGCCAAATAATCTTATTTTATGAGTACCTTAAAAAAAAATAGGTACATGATAAGGTTTTAAAAAACGTTTGAAATCAACAGATTAATGCACATCATTTTTTAATTTATATCTTATTAATTTTTTAACTTATTTTAAAGGACATTACAAATTAATAGGGCCTTTGATTTGAAGAATTTAGATGTTGGAGGGATCATAACCGTTCATTGGGCTTTTTATGTGGGCCTCTAGTTTCATGAATTGGGTAACAGCAGCCGAGTGGACCTATTCTAATAATGGGCTCTGATACCCAATGTTGAAGACCACTATTCCATGAGTTCCCAAGTGCAGTTGAGAATTTAGGGGACAAAGATTTTATGGGCCGGAATACTCCGAATGTTGACGAGGTTATGATTTCTCAACCAGAGGAGAGGCAACAACTCCGAACAATTAAGGTTAAAACTATTGAGATTTGCTACACAACGTCCATCACACTTTATATTCTTTTTTTTTAATTTTTTAAACTTTTAATATTAATTTTTTTTAATTTATTCTTTTTAAACTATTTCAAATTTTTTATTTATTATTCATATAATAAATATTTAATAAAAGAAAAAAATTAAAAAAAATGTGGAGTGTGGAGTGTGGTGTGAATAGTAGGAGGTTGTAAAGATTTTTTGAAAACTACTAAAGCTTGGTTTGAATAGTGAGATGAGATGGAATGATTTGTGAAGAATAGTGAAATGATTTGTAAATAGTAATGAAATTGTTTGAGTTAATATGCTTTATGGGATTTTAAGAAAGAAGAGAAAAAAATTGAATAAAAATATTATAAAGTTAAAATATTATTAGAATCTAATTTTTTAATATTATCTAAAAGTTGAATTATTTTTTATATTTTGTTTGCAAATTTGGAAAAGCTGTAATAATTAGGTAATGATGAGATGAAAAAGTTGAATATTTAAAATTGAAAAGTATTTGCATTTGTGATCTTTGAATATTGAGATAGATTAGATTAAGATGAGATAAGTTGAGAGGACTTTGCTATCCTTTTTCATTCGACTCTCCCCTCTCCTATGAAACTTTTTGAATTACTTTTTCCAATTGCTCACAGTAATAGAATGCGCAAAGAGTACGCAAAAGTGACTGCACATAAAATTTTTATTTTTGTTTTTTTTTTGTTTTCATAAAACAACTTTTGAGCATTTACTGAAAAAAATAGAGAAAATAGGGAGTAGTATTTTAAAAAATTGGGTAAGATCATATTGGACTTTCCTTACGTCTTTATAGGGGAGGTTTACATAATTGGACTCTCTTTACGTCTATATCAGATTCTGGCCGCAAATGCCAGGCCAGAACCTGATTTTCCAAGTTAAAAAAGATCAATCGATTGCGCATACTATATAGAAATCTATGATGCAAAAGTCACAGAAAAGATAAAAAAGCACAAACCACTGCAATTATTAGTGCCCATTATTCATGGTTCTAATCACTGCACACAATAATGAGGATTTAGGTTTCTTTCTCTGAATCTGAAGACCTGTCTCTTCTTTTGGGCAATCCTTCATCTCTGGTCAGGTTGGGTTTGCTTTTGAGCATTGAAAATCAAAGTTCACCTCTAAAAGCTATCTTTTCCAATCAGCTTAAAAACTTCAAGACAATTGATGATAGTTTTACTCAAACTATCCTCAAAATGGAACATGAACATGATGTAATTTTGGGAATGTAGATCATATAATTCAATAATGTTTTGGTTGAGACGGCCATGAAGTGATTGCAAACCTCTCACTAAAAGCTGAGTCATGGTCGGTTGAACCTAGTCACAAAACTCATCCACCTTCTGATGTGTCCTTCCTGCCCTTTATAATTTCAATGAAAAATCAAAGGAACATAACAACAAAGCATATCCACAATAGTAAAAACTCATTGATTATTATTACGATGGCCACTAGACTCCAATTATAAAGGTCTGCATCATCTCATGGGAAGCTTGAGGGTTATCTAAACATGTTTTAATTACTGCGGAAATCTTCTAATTTTCAAGCTTGCAATTAATGACCAACTGAATGAGTCAAAGATAAGAAATAAAGAAAGAAAAGATGAAATCTTCCTTTGATCACTTTGTCAAATCAAAGCCCAAGGATTTGCCACAACAACTTATTTCAATTTCCAATATATGATCAGCTTCCATGCCCTTTTGAGTCCCAAGGACGGGGGATCGAAAACCAGAAAATAAAATGTGGGATTTTTTTTTTTTCCTTAGAAAATACTTTATATTCCCAAAATTAAACATAAAAGAAAAGAAAGGAAAATATGGGATTTTTGGTAATTTTCGTCCATTAATTTTTTCTCCAAAAGACTAATTATTCCTTGCATCGTCCAGAACAATTAATTGTGGCCCCCCAAGATCATAATTTTTCTTCCTCCGTCTTGCTTTTAACATTGAATGATGAGAAAGAGACAAGATACTTAGGAGCAACTTGCTTGGCATCCGTGGCTATGAAGTCATGCCACTTCTTGGCAACCTGCTGCATGGTCCTACCATCTCCTCAAGAAATCTATTATCAAACAGTGATCTCTATCACATATACCTAACTTTTGTTACAGTGTTTTGTACCTGTTGGTCATATATAATTTAATAAAATTGTTTTAGTATTTAAATATAAAAAATAGAGATTATTTTTTATATTAATTAATGACATGACAGTAACACGTGACACGGCTCGCCGCCCGTCCCACATATTGTACAAACTTCCCCTAGAGATGGTTGATGCTACATCTTGATCTATCTATTGCCGCGAGCCCTTGTGTTGCAACTCGTTTGGCCCATCTAGAAGTTATGTTCAAACCTCAAATCAGACTTGAATTAAGCAACTAGTCATTCTTTGGTCATCAAAATATGATTGTTGGAACTTTTCTAGAAGACGATGTAAATAAATTAAGTTGGTTTTTCCCAACCAAAATGAGTAATCACAAAGAAAGCTGAAGAAGATGCCCGATTTTCTTCTTTACCTTGAGAGAAAGTGGTATATTCTTTTTCATCATATAATGATTACATTCTAATGAATGATCTATACATAATTATGAGGGGTAGCGTAACTGATCCGGTCTTGGATTTACTTCTCAATGGTCACCAGTTCAAGTTCCCTTAGGGCCATTGTGGGATTACCTAGTCGTTAATTTCAAGACCTCATGAGATTAGTTGAGATGATCGCAAGCTGATCCGGACACCCACGATTATTAAAAAAAAAAAGAAAAGAAAAAGAATGATCTATACATTGTTGGATTTTCAATTCACATGCCTACTAATACTATGCCAATGGTTTCTGCACCTTGCTTCATTTTCCATAGATTAATATATTTAGCCTTTTAGTTTAGGGTCATCTCTTTCCATTGTATCAATTTTATTAGCTTGTTTCCATTTCCATTTCTTCTTTCCCCCTTCAAGCTTAATTAAAGCTAGCTTGCTTGCTAGCCAAATCAGGTGGCATCCTAAATTAAGTAAGTAGGCAATGTTGTTGTGGTTTACAAGCCATAAGAATGCTTAATTTCTAATGCGTTTGGCAGGAAGGAAAAAAAGAAGGAAGATTCGGATCAGGTGGAAAGAAAATATAGAATTGATCATATCATGTTTATATCTTTCTGTAGAGTGGGAAAAAGGGGATGTGGAGAAAATGAAAGGCGGGCGGGTTTGCCTATATTCCTGCTCATTATTTTTATCATGATCAGAAAATGGACAGAAAGATATAGAAAATGACTTTTGTTTGTGATTCGACATTTTTGTAAAAATAGATTTAGAAAGCTATACTATTGAAGTTCAACCAAAGATATTATTATTATTTTTTCTTTTAATTCAATTTCTCCATGATCATGCCCACCAAACACCTTTATAATCCCTTTCTTCCCTTTCTCTATTTTTATCTATTTTCTTTTATCATAAACAGTTTTGAAAATTCAAAAATATCTAGTGACTAGTAACATGATTTTTGTTATCTAGTGACTATAGTACCATTAGTAATTTAGTTGGCCAACTCTCATTTTCTTAAAACTAAAGAATACAAAAGTCGAGCACATGTCAAGGCTGCTTTCACCTAAAAAATAAGATTTTTTCTTCTTACAAGAATCATGTAAATGGATGTGCGTACATATATATTATTGTATGATTTGAAATTAGAAGAACAAAGAAAAATTCATATGTTCACAAATTAATTTTCAAATTTCATTGTGGACATTTGGAAAGATTAGTGTCTGGGAAAAATTTGTGTATAAGAGATATATGTGTATACATCATATAAACTAGAGAATAAAACAAAATAACAAGTATAATTTAGAAAGAGATAACTTGGTGTTCACGTTGCGGTGGACACTAGACATTTTTCTCAGAATAGATTCCGTTGTTTCCAAATCTTAACATGCACTAAGTTTCTTGACAATCTATTTCTAAGATATAACAATGTTAGTTTCCTTTAATCTCCTTTTTAGTACATACAGAAAAAGATCCCTCAAACTCAACGTAAAATAACCAAAATCTAAAAAAATAAAAAGACAAATTAAAGGTATAAGTGTTTATCTAAATTTTTAAAGAATTTTGGAGTAATTAAATTCGTGGATGAGATTCCTTATTTATAAAAAATGAAAGGACCTTGTACAATGAACACAAGGCTCAAGGGGTTTGGCCCTTGAGGTTATTCTTGTGAGTCTTTGTTCGAGTTCTGATCTTATCGTTTCACTATTTGTTTGATACGAAAATAAAGGAAAAGAATCCAAACGTAGTGGCACCTTGGTGACTCGAACGGGTGCGTCACACGAAGAAAGGATGTCCATTGTTAAGCTACACGAAACCTTGCGTTGTTTAGTTATAAGTGGACGTCCACAATTAATTTAGGTTTGGGGAATGAGATAAAAAATTTTATTTTAAATAAAAGTTTAAAATATTATATTTTATTATTATTATTATTTTAAAAATTTTTAAAATTAAATTGTAATTTAATTTTTTAAACTTAAAAAATTATAATAATAAAAATAAAATAAAATAAAAATTTTATGTTTTAACTTAGTTACTAACATTTAATAATTTTGAGAACTCATATACGTAGATGGAATAGGATATTGATGGAGCATCATCAGCCACAAAACTTGACGTCTGTGTGACGTGGCATGAACCAATTGGGTGTGAATGTAAAAAAAAAAAAAAGAGAAATACGTAGAAATACATATAGACTAAAAAAGGAAGAAGACGTGTGCCACTTGGCGGGCAAGAGAAGAAGTGAGGTGGGAGGACCCACAAAATGCACCCGAAGCTCAAAAGCCACGAAGCTGCGCAATAATAGAAGGTGGGGACCCGCCCCCCTGGGAAAAGAAGGCCGTAATATTTGGGGTGAGTCAACCGGCCAACTCCCAGTCCCCACCCTCTTATTATGAATGGAAACNAAAAAAAAAGAAAAGAAAAAGAATGATCTATACATTGTTGGATTTTCAATTCACATGCCTACTAATACTATGCCAATGGTTTCTGCACCTTGCTTCATTTTCCATAGATTAATATATTTAGCCTTTTAGTTTAGGGTCATCTCTTTCCATTGTATCAATTTTATTAGCTTGTTTCCATTTCCATTTCTTCTTTCCCCCTTCAAGCTTAATTAAAGCTAGCTTGCTTGCTAGCCAAATCAGGTGGCATCCTAAATTAAGTAAGTAGGCAATGTTGTTGTGGTTTACAAGCCATAAGAATGCTTAATTTCTAATGCGTTTGGCAGGAAGGAAAAAAAGAAGGAAGATTCGGATCAGGTGGAAAGAAAATATAGAATTGATCATATCATGTTTATATCTTTCTGTAGAGTGGGAAAAAGGGGATGTGGAGAAAATGAAAGGCGGGCGGGTTTGCCTATATTCCTGCTCATTATTTTTATCATGATCAGAAAATGGACAGAAAGATATAGAAAATGACTTTTGTTTGTGATTCGACATTTTTGTAAAAATAGATTTAGAAAGCTATACTATTGAAGTTCAACCAAAGATATTATTATTATTTTTTCTTTTAATTCAATTTCTCCATGATCATGCCCACCAAACACCTTTATAATCCCTTTCTTCCCTTTCTCTATTTTTATCTATTTTCTTTTATCATAAACAGTTTTGAAAATTCAAAAATATCTAGTGACTAGTAACATGATTTTTGTTATCTAGTGACTATAGTACCATTAGTAATTTAGTTGGCCAACTCTCATTTTCTTAAAACTAAAGAATACAAAAGTCGAGCACATGTCAAGGCTGCTTTCACCTAAAAAATAAGATTTTTTCTTCTTACAAGAATCATGTAAATGGATGTGCGTACATATATATTATTGTATGATTTGAAATTAGAAGAACAAAGAAAAATTCATATGTTCACAAATTAATTTTCAAATTTCATTGTGGACATTTGGAAAGATTAGTGTCTGGGAAAAATTTGTGTATAAGAGATATATGTGTATACATCATATAAACTAGAGAATAAAACAAAATAACAAGTATAATTTAGAAAGAGATAACTTGGTGTTCACGTTGCGGTGGACACTAGACATTTTTCTCAGAATAGATTCCGTTGTTTCCAAATCTTAACATGCACTAAGTTTCTTGACAATCTATTTCTAAGATATAACAATGTTAGTTTCCTTTAATCTCCTTTTTAGTACATACAGAAAAAGATCCCTCAAACTCAACGTAAAATAACCAAAATCTAAAAAAATAAAAAGACAAATTAAAGGTATAAGTGTTTATCTAAATTTTTAAAGAATTTTGGAGTAATTAAATTCGTGGATGAGATTCCTTATTTATAAAAAATGAAAGGACCTTGTACAATGAACACAAGGCTCAAGGGGTTTGGCCCTTGAGGTTATTCTTGTGAGTCTTTGTTCGAGTTCTGATCTTATCGTTTCACTATTTGTTTGATACGAAAATAAAGGAAAAGAATCCAAACGTAGTGGCACCTTGGTGACTCGAACGGGTGCGTCACACGAAGAAAGGATGTCCATTGTTAAGCTACACGAAACCTTGCGTTGTTTAGTTATAAGTGGACGTCCACAATTAATTTAGGTTTGGGGAATGAGATAAAAAATTTTATTTTAAATAAAAGTTTAAAATATTATATTTTATTATTATTATTATTTTAAAAATTTTTAAAATTAAATTGTAATTTAATTTTTTAAACTTAAAAAATTATAATAATAAAAATAAAATAAAATAAAAATTTTATGTTTTAACTTCGTTACTAACATTTAATAATTTTGAGAACTCATATACGTAGATGGAATAGGATATTGATGGAGCATCATCAGCCACAAAACTTGACGTCTGTGTGACGTGGCATGAACCAATTGGGTGTGAATGTAAAAAAAAAGAAGAGAAATACGTAGAAATACATATAGACTAAAAAAGGAAGAAGACGTGTGCCACTTGGCGGGCAAGAGAAGAAGTGAGGTGGGAGGACCCACAAAATGGACCCGAAGCTCAAAAGCCACGAAGCTGCGCAATAATAGAAGGTGGGGACCCGCCCCCCTGGGAAAAGAAGGCCGTAATATTTGGGGTGAGTCAACCGGCCAACTCCCAGTCCCCACCCTCTTATTATGAATGGAAACTTGATTTGGTCATCGATGGTGTGCTAGGCAGCCCTCAACTTTGCCTTTCACTTCAAAACTCTCATCTTTCTTTGACTCCACTCAACTATCACCTTCCCTAGTCAAATCCTCCTTTTCCACCCTTTCTTCTCTAATCTATTCTTAATTTATGTGTTTATACAATTATTTTTGTGAAAAAGGCTATTTGTCACACTCGATATATGAAATAAAAAATAATTCGTTTACAATTCTATATATAAAATGAAGGGTAGTTTTTTTTTTTTTAATAAAATTGACATGATTTTATAAACTGATAATAAAACGAACTGTAAAATAGTTATAAGTGTATCTTTTTTCGTGTATAGTCTAGCTCTAATAATTCTATTTCTCTTTTAAAGTCTGCCATTTCATTATCCATCTCAACTAATTAACCCATATATAGAATACGAAGTTATTTTAGAAATAAAAGAATCTTCATGACTTGACCCTAATAAATTGACTAAATCTTCGGCTTCATCTCAATGCCAAGTTTCAAGAAAAAGGTGTTAGTTTAGTTTGTCACTTAAATGTGTTTCTTTTTTCCCCACATTGATGATGTATATATATAATCTTGAGTAAAGATCAGATATCATATGTCAGGATAAAAGCGTTGGTCCAAAGACTCGCATTTTATTTAATATATATACATCATCAATGCATTATAATACATATTTAAGAAACTAACAGGAAGTTTCGTGGCTTGCTGCTTAAGAAAACTTTTTTTTTTAGTAAGTTATTATTGTTGGATGTTTCATATCTTTTGGTATATGTCATTACCGGCTTTTGTCAATTAACATATGAATGTTTTGATAACCTACGTTTACAGAATTAAATGCATGATCCGTACTAAAGGATAGGATAAATGTGAGATTATTGATTGTCCTAAAGTTATTTATATTATATTCTTAATAAATTAAATTAAAAAAAATATTAATAAGTCGGTATGTAGAGCACACATACATACTACTGATCAATGTGGCAAGATTTAATTCATGTAACAATTTAGACAAACGAGTTGTTCATAAAGTCAAATTTACAAACTATCTATATTATTTGTGATTCGAGGATAGTGGGCACGTGATTCTAGGCCTTCAGTGTCACGTGCTTCTCGTTAGTAGATTTATTTACAATTTTGCCCTTCAATTGGCCTCTTGGGCCTTGTGGGACCAGACTGGGTCGTAAGCCCATCCAACAGAGAGAAATATTGGTGATTCAATAAACTCAAATTGAATTATGGAAAAAAATCTGAATGCAGTCAATTTGGGAGATGAATCACGCACCAACCATCTACTTGGATGTTAAATAAAATGGTTCGTTTTATTTTATGATACAGTTGGTTGAGTATGCGGGCGAGAAGGAGATTTAAATGAAGGGAAAGTGGGATCTAATAGAAGGAAGGGATATTAATGAACAATAAATCTACTCAGCCCCCAATCTACGGATCACACACCACACTCCTCACGTGGTGAGTCTGGTTCATCGCACACGTCACGGTTCTTCTCCAAGCTTCTCTCTTACTAACGCCCCTCACCCTAGCCTTCGATTTCCTCTTCTCCCTCGTCGGCTTCACCCCCAGTGTGATCTTCTCCCTTTTCTCTTTCATCACCCTTACCCCCAGATCCTCAACAAACTCTCAAACTCGAACCCTCACCCATCACCCTAATGCCCCTCACACCCAAATCTTAGACCCAAACTCTTCTCCCTCACCCATCACCCTGATGCCCCTCACACCCAAATCTCAGACCCAAACTCTTCTCCCTCACCCCTTACCCTAGCACCACAGAGAAACCTAGACGACATCAAAAAACCCAGATTTCCAAATCTGTTGTTCACTTCGCTGTAACACTGATTATGTGAGGGTTTTTTTTTTTGGTTGATTTTGAGTAAATTTTTTGTGTAGGAATATCAAGCATTAGAATGTATGGTTCTAAATGATTCTATTAATATCCCAAACGAGCGGTGAGAAGAGGAAATCTTTTCGATGAAGCCATGTGGAAGTGATTTGTCACATGTGGTGAGAAGAGATCCGGATTTGAGCGGTGAGAAAAGAACGCGGGCTGTGCGAGGATTTATGGAGAGAGATGGATTTATGGAGAGGTTTGGCTTGTGCGCCCTATGGAAGGGATTCGAGTTGGGTGGTAGAAAAGCTCACGCTGGGTGAAAGGGGAACGCTGGGTGAAGAGGGAATTTGGGGGGGGGGGGGGGGGGGG